>CAJYCU010000012.1:0-36300 GCA_913698395.1 Graphium doson
ATAAAACTTAATTGCCAATTGACTTTTTTAGGGAGTTAAGTATACATTGTAACTGAAATAGCTATTAAGCTATTTTGGGATGTAAGAATCTCTTGTTACATGGTGGGTATCTACCATTAAATGATACTATCATCGGCTTTATTACGGTCGGGGTGTCAATAGCTATGTCCAGGGTTTAAAGTGTATACTTTAAACCTAAAGGCTATTGTAAACTGTTGTAACGGTTTTGCTAACTCCCCGGCCACCAAAGGTTTATTCGTTGGTGGTTTATTAATAGGGAGTCCATCAAATGTCAAATCAAAATCAAAAAAACATTCGTAATGTTACTTTAGACTTCATTGAAAGAGAAGTAAATATTCTAAAAGATGAAGTTGCACATTTATTAGAAAATCCTACAGCAGAAAAAAATTTTAAAAAAATAGAACAACGTTTAGAGGAATTAGAGAGAATATTTTACAAAACTTTTTGATATTTTTTACTATAGTAAAAGAAGAGAGTAGCCATGAATAATAGCTTTAAGTTGCTTTAAAAACAGAATTTTGCTAATCTTGATAATAAAATTTGTTACTTAAGGTTTATGATCACCACATATTTAAAAGAAAATAATGCTATAGTAAAAAAAGAAGAGTATATTGTTAATGAATCAACTTTATGGATTGATTTATTTAATATTACAAATGAAGAAAGAGAAGAGATAAAGAATTCATTAAATATAGATATACCAACATTAAAAGATATATCACAAATTGAGATTTCAGAAAGATTATATACGGAAAATGATGCATTATATTTAACTATTACAGAACTTATTAATAAAGAGAAAAAGTTTCCAGAAACGCATTCTATAGTATTTATTTTGCATAAATCTTATTTAATAACTGTTCGTTATGTAGAGTTAACCTCTTTCAATGATTGTATTAATAAATTTGCTAAACAGTTGAATTACAAATATACAGCAGAGCATATGTTTTTTATGTTACTTCGTAATATGGTAACAGGCTTATCAAATGTTGTGCAATCTGTTAGTATGGATATTGATGATTATGGGCGTTTGATACTTGATAATAATTTAAATGATTTACGAATAGATCATAAAAGAATATTGAAGAAAATAGGACAGAAAGGTGATTTACTTTCAAAAAGTCGTGAATGTTTATTTTCGCTTACTATGGTTATTCAATATATCTTAAAATCCCCGCAAATAAGTCAAAATAAAGCATCTAAAGATTTGTTAGATACTCTACTTCGGGATGTGGATTCAATAATTAACTTTTCACAATTTATATCTAGTGAGATCGCAAGAACCCTAGATGCAGCACTTGGTATGATTGCTATTGAGCAAAATAATATGGTTAAGCTTTTCTCATTAGTGACTATATTTTTCTTGCCGCCTACTTTAATAGCCAGTATTTACGGCATGAATTTTACTATGATGCCTGAGCTTCAATCGCCTTATGGCTACCCTATAGCCTTGTTTTTAATGGTTATATCTATAGCCGTTACCTATAAATATTTTAAGAAGAAAAAGTGGTTATAAAAAAATAATATTTGTGACCATTATAACGAGTATATTAATTTGGTCATGACTATTATAATATGCTCGTTATAATAGTCAAACCAAACTCTCATATGTTCGTTAAGTTAGTATGCCCATTTACTTGAGCGTTCATAACAAGCCCAAAGCCCATTAACATTGATGCCATCATTGTACCGCCATAAGAAATAAATGGTAGTGGTACTCCTACTACAGGTACTAATCCCATGACCATAGCCATATTGATAAATACGTGACTAAATAGCGTGGCAGTTATACCTATGACCATTAATTTGCTAAAAACAGTGCGGCAATTGACGCCAATTAATAAGGAAAGAGTTATAAGTGAGAAATATAACACAAGTAAAAACATACCGCCTAAAAAGCCGAACTCTTCAGCAAAAGTAGCAAAAATAAAATCGGTTTGATGTTCGGGCAAGAAATCTAAATGACTTTGACTACCTTGATTTAATCCAAGCCCAAAAAAGCCCCCTGAGCCTATAGCGATTTTAGATTGTATAATATTATAGCTAGCACCTAGCGGATCACGCTCCGGATCTAAAAAAACCATCACACGTTTTTTTTGGTAATCATACAACATATTCCAAGCGATAGGTAAGCTAACAAGAGCTGTAACTCCGAGTATTATAAAATATTTTATTCTAAAACCTACTGCAAAAAATATAATGCTGGAGACAATTAAGGTAATCATGCCTGTACCAAGATCCGGCTCTCTAATTATTAAAAAAGCTGGAACTAATACTCCTATAATTGGTATAATTACTTTATGAAGTTTACTAAGATCATCCACTGTTAGTGAGTGAAAATATCGGGCTAACATTAATACTATGGCAATTTTTATCGGCTCGGAAGGTTGCAGCTTTACTATCCCAATATCTATCCATCTTTTTCCGCCCATTGCTGTTGAGCCAAAAAGCTCTACGGCAACTAATAAAGCGAGTACACAGAAATAGAAAATATAAGATAATCTAAAGATAATCCGTAAATCAATTAAAGCAATGATTATAGCTATAGGCATGAATATACAAAAATTCACAATTTGTTTAAGTGCCCAAGGTTGCAGATTGCTATTTGCAGCAGAATAAAGAACAATAAACCCAATAGAACAAATTAGGCTAATGAGTAGGATTAAAGTAAGTGGTAGTCTTTTTATTTGTTCAAAATAGTTTTTATGCATCATTTCCTAGTATCAAAATATTATGTTCATACATAAAATAAGGTAAATTATAAAGTAATTTATGTATATCATAAATAATAATTTTGTTATCAACTAGTCCGAATTCAATCGATTTAGGGTATTTAGAATATAAAGATTCTATCTTTAAAATTACAATTTTTTGTATTTAATTTATATAAGATAGAAAAACCTGCTTTATTTAAAATAAAAGGACTAGCATTATTAGATAATAACTCTTCTATAAAAAAGAAATTATTCTTACATATTGCATAATGTAAAGTAGTATTACCTTTATTATCTTGGATATTAACATCAATACCATATTCAAACAAAGTTTTTAAAATGCTATAATTGTTGCTTTTATAAAAAGAACCATTGATAGTGGTAAATTTAAGTTTATTTATTGTTTTAGCAAGATAATGTAGAACAGTAAAGCCAGTATTGTCTTGAATATTAACATTTACTTTTTCGATTTTAAGTATATAGCAAGTTATAAGAGGATTTAAATTTATTACTGCCCAATGTAAGGCAGTTTTCCCAGTCTCATCTTGTAGATTCGAATTAATTGCAATGGTTGTACCTTGTAATATTCTTATTATAGCTAAATTATTATTAGCTCTAGCAGATAGTAACAAATCTTTACTAAGTTTATCGTCAAACATGTTTAACCTTATATAGTGTCATGCCATGGTGGTGGTGTGGATCGAATAAGCACCTTATATGTCATTCCTGCGTGAGGCTTGCCCGTGTGGATCAGTTTTCCAATTGTCATCCCGTGATTTATTCTATAGTATCGGACAGTTATTATTCTATGTCATTCTTAGCAACGGCGGGAATCCAGAAAAATAAACATAAAAGCAGCAAGTTTTTAAAATTAAAAGCTCGATTTATCTCGCTTTATGCTGGATTCCCGCCTACGCGGGAATGACATATAAGACGTTTTCCGATCCACGCTGGTAAGCCTTGCGCAGGAATGATATAAACATCACTAAACCCCTACATTAAACATCTTAAAAATAAATACTAACTCTTCAGCTGTTTCTTTAAGATAGTCGAAACGACCAGCAGAACCTTTATGCCCCGTATCCATATTTGTTTTCAACAACAAGGGGTTATTATCAGTTTTATATTCACGTAATTTTGCTACCCATTTTGCTGGTTCCCAATATCCTACACGTGGGTCTGATATACCGCAAGTGACGAATAGAGCAGGGTAGTTTTGCGGTTTCACGTTATCATAAGGTGAATAGGATTTGATATAGTCAAAATATTCTTTTTCCTTTGGATTACCCCATTCATTATATTCTAAAAGAGTTAGCGGCAGAGTCTCATCAAGCATGGTGTTAAGGACATCGACAAATGGTACGTGAGCGACGGCTACTTTATAGAGCTCTGGTTTTTCATTAAGAACATAGCCGATTAACATACCGCCAGCACTACCACCCATTATTACTATATTATTTTTACTTGTATATTTTTCTTGAATTAGGGTTTCTGAGCAAGCTATAAAATCTTCAAAAGTTCTTTTTTTATTTAAGAATTTAGCAGCCTTATACCAATCATGCCCAAGATCATCGCCACCTCTAATATGAGCAACTGCGTAAACAAAACCACGATCGCTAAGTGTTACTGCCATATTTCTAAAATTAACCGGTATTGCGATACCATAAGCTCCATAACCCATTAAAAATAAAGGATTTGAGCCATCTTTTTTGAATAAAGATTTTTTATAAAAGAGAGTGATAGGAACTTTAACGCCCTCATTATCTGCAAATATTCGCTCTACTTTATACTCATCAGGATTAAAGCCAGATGGTATTTCCTGCTCTTTTAATATTGTTAGCTTATCGCTATCAAAATCATAGCTGTAAGTGGTGTTCGGTCTTGCAAGAGAAGAGTAGTTTAAGCGTATATCGTCTTCATCGAAATTGGTAGAATAGCCCTTTGCTTGGAAGCTTTCGTCAGGAAAGGAAACGACTTTCTCTAAAGAGTCGCTAAATCGTTTTATTTTGACAAGTGGTAAGCCATTATCACGATAATTTAAAATAAGATAATTTTCTGTTATATCAAAATCTTTCAAATATTTATCTTGCTCTTCCTTAACATAATCATTATGCCAATCATCATTTTGAAAGTTATCGACCGGAACTTTGACTATACGGAAGTTTTTAGCTTTATAATTAGTTTTGATATAAAAATAATCCCCATGATGAGCTACGTCATAAAATATATGACTCTCAAGAGGTCGTACCAATTTTGGCGTAAAACTCTCATCATGCATAGAAATTGTATAAATTTCATTTCCATTGTAATCATCTGAATTAATGAATAAATATTCTCGGCTTGTCGATTTCTCACTGCTAACAAAATGAGCGGAATTCTTTACTTCAAATATAAGTTTGTCGTTTGTTGCATCCTCACCTAAACGATGAAACATTACTTTATCCCAGCGTTGATTTTCATTAATAGTAATATAGAAAAAGCCGTTTAATTTCTCATGCCAGATTATAGTAGGGGCTACTTCTTTGACTATATCAGCTAAATATTTTTGTTCTTTGAGATCATATATTTTGATGTCATATTTTTCATTACCTGTGAAATCGACACTATAAGCCATTAAATTTTGATCAGGTGACATTGCAACTTCACCAACATCAGTAAAGCCGGTATTTAAAAGATTAACGTCTAATATTATTTCTTCAGGAGCATTTATATTTTTATATTTTCGGCAATATATCGGATAGTTTTTATCTGCTTCTACTCGATGGTAATAGTAATAATCCTTTTTCTTAGTGTATGCGGATGTATCATCTAGCTTAATGCGTCCTTTTAATTCTTCAAAAATCTTTTCCTTATCATCTTGTAAATCAGCAAAAAAATGTTCGGTATATTTATTTTCAGCTTTTAAATGATCTAGGATTTTATTATCTTGTACGTCTGGCCATTTAGGATCACGTAGCCAATGGTAATAATCATTGTTATGGTTTTGTTTGTCAGCAATTGGTGGTTTCATATGTTTTCTAGGTTATATAGTTGGAGCTTTGATGTCATTCCCGCCTACGCGGGAATGACCTTGAGTACTAAAATCAGGCTAACTAACATCAATACTATAATAAATATAGCAGTTTGACCATTATGCCAAGTAGATATTTTACTTAAAGTATCTTGCCAGAAAGCTTTAAAATTAAAATACTCATCTTCCTCTATTTCATCACTTTTTGCTTCTTTATATTTGGTGATACAGAAGTAAATAATTTTTTGTATATAGCGGTATAAATCAAGGTTAATATTTTTTGTTAAAATACGTGGTGATGAGCGGAGTAGCAAAGCTAAGAATAGTGCAATTAAGATAATTGATAAGCTATTACTTACACCAGAAATTTGAACAGGATAAAATGTGCATATTACTAAGGTGATAAGGCAGGAGGTTAGGTATAACCACAGTATGATAGTACTGGATTCCCGCTTTTGCGGGAATGACATTAATCTCATTTCCAAAGCCAAGCCAAATAATATAGTGCAGGTTGCTATTTTAAAGAAAATCATAATGTAGTTTTCGTTTAAAGCCTTTGCTAGTTCTAATTTTATATAAGAAGAATTAATTGGAAATATGGAGCTATATATTAATATGGTAAGTATAAATCCAATTAATAAAATAGGATTATATTTAGTAGTTTTAAGGTCTCGATAATTTTTAATGTTGTTTGAATCTTCTATAATAGCAAAATATAAAGCAAATACCCCATTATATAATATATGCATAAATATAAAAATCGGAATGAGATATAAGGTTCTAGGAGAGTTTACTCCTATAGCTGCTAAAATAAAACCAAGCTGTGAAACAGTGAGGTAGCATATTAGTCTTCTGAGGTTTTTTTCTATCAAAGCAAATATTAAACCATAAATGATCATAGCTAGACCAAAAAACTTAAGTATCTCAAGACCGCTAAATAGTTTAAATATAGTGATTAATGCAATTTTAGTAGTGAAGCTAAGTAAATAAATCATTCCACTACTTGAAGCTTTAGGATAACAATTAACTACCCATCCGTTGAAGAAAATAATTGAAGCGTTTATTAAGCAGCCTGCAAGTATTAATATTGCGGGTAATTCAAAATTATATATCGCTGTTGTTAATGGAGTAAAAGCTATATTAGCTGTTTTGTCAATTAACAAGCTCATGCCAATTAGAATTAATCCGCTGCTAAATAAATGAGTTAAGAAATATTGCCTAGTATGTTTTACACTATGGCTTCCTATAAAAATAATTATGCAGGCAAAAATTGTCATAAATTCTAACGAAATTATCATAGAGATAAAATCGTCTGAAAATAAGCAGGTAAGAGATGAAAGGCAATATAAACTACCAATTAAACTTTCAAATTTTTTATTTTGAGAAATCGCATATAAATTTGCGATAGCGGTAATTAGTAAAAATGCTACCGCTATTAATTGGTTTTGCGTGCTAAAGTCGAACACTAGCTCAAAATTAGCAAGAAAAAATGATAATTTAGTGTTTTGAAACATTTTAATCTTTAAGTGAAGCTGTTAATACTTCTAGTCCAGGAATTCTTTTAAAGTCTTTTGTATTTAGGGTAAGAATAGGGTAATTATGAGTTATTGCTGTCGCTGCAATTAGTAAATCATGAGTATCAATAGTTATATGTTCTTTATATAAACTATCTATAATTTTTGCATATGCGTATGCTTCTTCAATACTGAAAGGTAATACAGCAAATATACTTTTTACATATTCTATAAAAGCTAAACGCTTTACACGTCTATTTTCATTGTTAGCTCTATCAGCACCGGTTAATAATTCTGTTAGTATAATAGGGTTAATATAACTTGAGCCAAAATTTAACAACTCATTATGATTTATTCTATTTTTTTCTAAAGATATAAGTATTGAGGTGTCGATTATTAATCCCATTTTTCAGCCAATTTTTTGATATTTTGTCTTGTACTTTTTCTTATTTCATTAACATCTTTTATATAATCATCAATATCATCGGCATCTAATATAGGTGCATGTTGTAAAAATTCTTTTAAAGTTCCTGTAGGTATAGTATATTTATCATCACTTTTAAAATTATAATTTTGTCGTGCTTCATACATAGCTTTTATAATTTGTTCAGCCTCTTCAGTATCAAGACGAGGACCATTTTTAAAAAGTTCATCTAAATTTTTTACTTTCACAGAAGATTTATTTTCGACAGGTGTAATTTGTGCCACGATATTATTACCTTTTTGAATATCAAAGCTTTCGCCTTTATAATAAACACGGTTAATAATATCGGAAAATGAACGAACAGCTTCTGTTGCCTTAACTATCTGTGCCATATCTATATCCTAATAAAATTATCATACTTTATGTATTATACTATTTTATGTAATGTATGTAAATTATATTATGTCATCTAGTTGCTTGTCCACGGTATCCAACATAAAGCCAGAGGAATCGAGCTTTTTTTATTTGTATATTTTTACTGGATGCCGTGATCAAGCAACTAGATGACACCCGAGGTAATCTAATCACTAAAGCTTTGGTTGATATTTTTCCTAGCACTTCTTATATCTTTTAAGCGTTCATGGACTTTTTCGAATACTTGTTTAGGAAGGATAGAAGTATTAATTTGTAAAAATTCATCATCTTTTAGCTTAATAGAGAAAGAGGGTTCTTGAAATTCTGGTCCATCAATTTCTCTAGCAATCTTTATATAATAACCAATAATATGGCTGTTATAATAATCGCTTTTACTGATCATTTTTTTAGCTATCTTATTAATATTCATATCAGTTTTAGCAGTATAAGTAACAGTTAGTGCAATACCGAGCATTAGACGTTGTCTATGACTAAAGGGAATATCTGAAGATAGAATAAATTCTGAAACGAAATTAGCTCTGAGTGTTTTATCGATATTTTTGTTATACTGAGCAAGCATTATAGCTAGCTCGACTGTTATTAGAGTAGTATCATCTGGATTAATGAGAAGATATTTTACAGCTTCAATATATTGATCGATTTTACATATATTTCTATCAAATTTTACTAATCTCTTAACTCGCTCATAAATAATATCTTTTTCTTTTTCATTATCCGGTAGTGAATCAAATCTTACCCCTTCTTTTAAGCCATAATTTGAGATGATAATTTTTTCTGGAGAAAATACTTTAATCATCGCCTTTATTACTAAAACAGCGTTATAATTAATCGCTTTTTGTTCATAATAGCTAAGCTTTAACTTATCGATTTGTGATAATTTTTCCAAATATAACTCAAATTCTACACGACTTATTTCAAAGTTATGTAAATTTTTAAGAGGGTAATTAATAGACTCCATATATATTCGGCTCATTAAACGTAATGCACCACCGATTAAATATAGGTTAGGATAATGCTCAAGACCAAATTCTTTTTCAATTAATTCTGTAATAAGCCCAAGATTATCAAAATTATTATTAGCAATAATTCGTGTGCCAAGCGGTAGCGATTTTAACTTACCAACTTTTTTATCCGCAATTTGTGCAAGCTCTAAGCTGCCGCCACCAAGATCAGCTACAATACCTGAAGCATCGCTAATTCCGGAAATTAAACCGGCAGCAGTTAAATAAGCTTCACGTTCACCTGAGATAATCTCAACTTCAATATTGAATTTCTTTTCGATTATTGCTTTAAATTCTTCTGCTTTTGGGTGTCCCCTGAGTATAGCAGTTGCGACGCATCTGATATTAGTAACAGAAAGCTTAGTAAAAATATGAGTGAGATATTGTAAAGATAAATATGTTTGATGTTTTATGTCTAAATTATCTAAATTAAGTAGATTAGTTAGATAATTTTTAAATTTATAATTAAAAATTTCAGGAGCTCCAAGCTCATCGGTTTCATAAACTACAGCTCTTAAAGCATTTGAACCGATATCAATAATAGCTGAACGCATCTTCGTATATACTTCTTTTCTTGTAAGAGTAGAATTATACTCAAATCATTTGGGTATATATTACTCACTATTTTCTGGAGCAACAGTAGCCTCTTCTGTCTCATTAGAAGTTTCATTATTATTTGCTCGCGGATCAAAAGGTACTTGAGTAGGTACAAAAGTCGGCGGTAATAATCTACTAGTAAAAAACTTATCCTCAAAATATTTAATCTTACGAGATTTTATCGGAGGAAAAGACTCTATTAAAACAATCTGCTCGTCTCTTGGTAACTGTATTACTTCTTGAGGTAAAAGTAAAGCCCTTTGAACTTGAGAAACATTTTGTGTTCTAGTAGAAATATTAAGGTCAAAAAATATAGGTTTGCTGAATGATCTTTGTTCTACAGTTTTATTACCTACTAATTGTGATATTAAATTTGCGGTTTCATAGTTATTTGCAGCAAAGGTAATACGATATGTTGAGTTAGATAAGAAAGAGTTCATACCCGCATCTTCATATGTTCCTTTTAGCTGCTGTGTATCTTGAATAATTAAGAATAAACGAACTCTATATCCCCTGAAATAAGCGATACCTGCTTTGAACGTATCCATCTTACCAAGCGTTGGGAACTCATCAAGTAAGAACATCACGCCATAAGGTTCTTCTTTTAAATCAGGCATTTTTCGGCTTAAAAACTCTGTAGCTTGCTGATAAAATACCTGCATTAATTTCTGCAAACGTTGTATATTGTCAGGAGTAAGACCTACATATACAGTTGTTTTTATTTTCTTAAATTCTTGCACGTTAAAGTCAGAAGAAGCAGTAGCAGAGTCAATTAATGGGTTTGCCCATAACTCAAGTGATGAGTTCATGGTTGATATAACACCTGAACGCTCTTTATCGGCTTTTTGTAGGAAAGCTGCAATATTCATATATGCAACAGGGTGAATTATCCCGCCTAAAGTATCAAGCACGACCGCTAGATTATATACCACATCGTCACTTCTCATGGTACGCACTACTTCACCAAAGGATTTGGTTTTAACAGGATCGGCTATTAAATATAAGGTTACGCCCAAGAATAAGCTTCGTGCTTCGTTATTCCAGAAATCCTTTTCAGGCATGATAAGGTTTGAAATTTTTTGTACGTCATCAACCATTTGCCCAGGCTTAGTACTAACCCAGTCAATCGGATTATAGCAGTGAGTAATACCATCTGGGTTAGATGGTTCCCATACAAAGACTTTCTGACCTTGTTTCTCACGCCAACCGCTCGTTAAGCCATGGTTTTCAAGTTTTATGTCATGAACAACTACTGAATCACTCCAAAATAATAGGTTAGGTATAACAAAGCCTACACCTTTACCAGAACCGGTAGGAGCAAATAATAAGGCATGCTGGAATCCATCAGCAACAAAATAACCACCACTATCAACTCCAATTAGCATACCTTTTTTAGCTCTAAGACCAGCCGATTCAACATCTGCAGGACTTGCCCACCTAGCATCACCATAGACTTTTTCAGGTTGCTCAAAAAATTGTAGCGATTTGATTCTCTCAAAGTTTTTAATGTAAAATATTATAACGACAAGAGCAGGACCAAGAAGTGAAGCAAGTAGCTTTAATTTTAAATAGTTATAATCAGAGATTTTTAATTGTCCCCAAACGCTAACAAGCCAATAAGCCCATTTGTAAGCAATATTTATAGCAGTTACATCTACTCCAAGAGTCCCAATTTCATTGGTAAAGATTGCAACAAATGCACCACTTATCCATAAGGTACTAAAAATAACAACCGGATGAATTATAGCATGACCGAATATATTTCTAGTGACTTTGAGTATGTTATGCCATTCCATTTAGTAATCCTGTCTTTCTATATCATTTCTACATTGTCATCCCGTGGCTTGTCCACGGGATCCAGAAAAAGCGAGATAAATCGAGCTTTTAATTTGAAAAGTTTATTGTATTTTTTAATACTGGATCCCGTGGCGGGGCCACGGGATGACACTATAGTCTACACCATTCCTTCGGCGTTTTTATTCTTTTTATAATATACTTCCGATACATATCTTTTACCGCCACTGCCACGTTTTAATTGTACTACAATATCTACAACTGTTAAAATATATTTTTTTACTTCTTCAGGTGGCATACCAAGATCAGCTTGCATAACCATCAATTTTAGTTGTTCAATTGCCATAGCAGGACTATCAGCGTGAAGTGTAGATATAGAACCTGGGTGACCAGTATTAATAGCTCGCAAGAAACTAAAAGCTTCTTTACCTCGAAGCTCACCAACTATAATTCTATCAGGTCTTAAACGCAAACACGCTTCTATTAGATCTTGAGTAGTAACGTTTGCTCGTCCTTGCCCGCCTTTAGAAGCAAGCAAATGAACTCTATTAGGGTGACTAGATAATACAACTTCACGAGCATCTTCTACTGTAATTAATCTTTCCAATTGAGGTATTTCAGTAAGTGCTGCATTAGTGAAAGTAGTTTTACCTGTTGAAGTACCGCCGCTAATTATAATATTCTTCTTTGAAATAACTGCATGTTTAATGAATTCTTTTATCTTTTTTTCAGCTAAATATCCGTTTAGAATTATTTCATCTTGATCTACTAAACTTTCTGTTACGGTTTCATCAAAAGCTCCCATTTTAGCATATTCATCTAGAGTTAGATTCATACCGCTTGGCTTTCTTATAGAATAAATGATTTGCCCTATTTCACAAGCAGGTGGAAATACTATTTGAATACGATAACCATTTGGAAGTGTTGCTGAAAGTAAAGGTTTTTCCTCTGAAATCATTTGTTCAGTAGATTGAGCAACTAAACGTCCAAGCGAAAGTAAATGTTCTGCGTCAAGCTCTGGTAATTGTTTAGAATATATATCTCCTTTCTTCTCAACCCATGCTTCTCCAGGCTTATTAACCATAATCTCGTTAATACCATCTTCAGCAAATAATTCTTTAAACGGTAATAAAAATGTCTCTAAGGCAGCAAATGCATCACTCATTTTACTACCTTTGATTTTGTTAAAACAGTAGCAGGGAATTTATAATCCTTATTAACGTATATCTTAATCGGAGTACCTTGATTAATCGTTGTAGTAGGTTTAAATTGCTGCTGAGTTATCATATTTTGTACAGTATTAGTAATATCTGTAAAAGCTTGCGTAGAAGCTTGTTGTGCCTGAGTTGGATTTGATGCTATAGAAGTACTAGTAAGCAAGCTTGAAGCAGCTGTATTAACCGCTTGTACTAATGTAGCTAGCCTTTGTTCAGGGGTATTTGCCGAAGAAGCATCTTGGGCGGTTGTACAGGCTTGTGTCATTGTAGTATAGGCAGTAGATGTTTTATCAGTAATAGCAGCTAAAACATTTGTACAAATTGTAACTATTCTTGTATTTGGATCCAAACTAGTATTTTGGGAAATTGTTTGAGCAGTATTTAATAACTGAGTAGCAATAGCACTATTAGTAGCAGCAGCTTGTGAGTTTATAGGCGGAGGTACTAATTTATCAAGAACTTTAGCAATTCCTATATTGAAAGCAGACTGTAATACTGAGTTAGCAAACTGCTCCTTATATTTATTATCTACTCTTCCTTGTATCCCTGGTCTTCCTAAGTTATCGACTGCGGGCGAATCAAATGCTATAGTATAACCATTAGTTAAGTCTATTCTATCCCATATTACAGAAACTCTGCCATAGCTATCTGATGAAGTTGAAGTTGCATATTTACCAAATACTTTCGATCCTTTTGGTATTAATATTATCTTATCTTTCTCAGAATATACATCTCTACTAATAATAGCTCTTATTTCACCACCAAGATCGCTATTTATGGCTGTTTCAAGTACTGCCTCAATTAATTTACCACGCCCTAAGATTAAAGACATGTCACCACGATCTTTAAATACTGCATCCGCAGCAACTTGTTCTGCTGTTTTCTTAGGTTCTACGCCGCTAACTAGCACAATAGATGATGTTCTTTTTGCTTGTTTACGCTTCTTTTCCTCATCACTTTCAACTAAAGGTCCGTTTGTTGAAGGTAACGAAATAGGCGGAGCTGGAAGTGTTTTTGACTTATCCGTTTCTACTGGGGTAGTTGGAGGTAAAACTGGTGGTACTTCCACTACCGGAGGGGTAGGTGGAGGTGTCGGTGTCTCAAGCTTTGGTGGATCCGGTAATTTAGGTATTTCAGGTACGTTATCTGAATTATCTTCAACAGGTTTAACAATATTGCTAGGTATATTAGTATTTTGAATTTCTTCTTTTTTAGGAGCAAAGAAAAGGGAATAAAAAATATATATAAGAATACCGCAAATTACAACTACGATAGCGATACTTTTATTAAAACTCACTGAAACTTTTGATAATTCTTTTTGAACTTCAGGTGTATCCGCTCCTGATAAAGAACTGTTATTGTTTTGCTCTTCGGCCATATTTAAATTATATATTAGTTAAAGCATTATTGTTTATTGTTACGTTATTCCCACTCCCAATGTCATTCCCGCGTAGGCGGGAATCCAGCATAAAGCGAGATAAATCGAGCTTTTTATTTTAAGATTTTAGTATACTTGTATTTTTTATTACTGGATTCCCGCCTACGCGGGAATGACATTATAACAAGCCACGGAATGACACTAATATCTTGCCATGTAATTATTGCTTGTTCTATTCTTAGAATAGTCAAATTTAATTACATATACTAACTCTTTCTCATGCCCTTCCATTAACTCAACAGAAGAAATATCAAATTCATATGTTCTTTTGTTAGTTATGATAGTCATGTTAGTACGAATATATTTTTCAAGAGGTTTTATAAATAAACGATTACCAATAGGAGTTAGTTTCCACGCATAGGCGTCTCCAAGGATGATATTTTGAACTTCTTCATTTTTAGCAAATTCTATATGTGCTTGAAAACCGAAATGCAGTGTTAATAAATAAACTTCATTAGGATTATATATATATGTTTGTATCCTATTATCCCTAGTCATAGATAAATCATCCAAATAATTATTACTGATATTACTACATGGATCATTTTCTAAAAGTGGACAGTCAGCATTAGCTATTAAGCCACTTAGGTATATAAAAATTAAAAAACAAAATCTAACTATTATCATCGTCTACCCTATATCCGTTAACTTGAAATCCTACAGGATTTATATCAAGTTCTGAATCTGTTAATTGCATTGGTACGTAAGCATAACTTACTACTGCTATTTTATTATAAACTGTTTGATTTCCTGTTGCTTCATTTACGGAAAACCTAACTATATATTTGTCTGAGGCAATTTTTGACCATGACTTTACTACTAAATAAGTCGTATTATTTTCCTGATACTTTAAACTTGGATCGTTGTTTTTATCTCTTATATACCCAAGATAACCATAAAAAACATTACTCGTTGAAAGTAATCTTATAGTAGTGCGTGCCAAGGTAGTGAAATCAACAAAATTATATGTTTCTCTTGCATTTATATATTTTTTTATAAAATATCTTGTAAGAGATTCATCTGCAGTAAGCACTGGTGATGAAATAGGTTCTACTACTGATGCACGACCGGTAGTATCATCAAGTTGAATGACAAAAGGATCAAACTGTTTAGATTTTACTACAAAAGCTATTACTAAAGTAGATATTAACATAAAAATTGATAATATTATCAGTAATATTATTAACAAGTTACGTTGAACAATCAGCTTATCAGCACGTTCTTCATACCAATTTTGAGTTATCTTTAGCGGATTTGCTTGGTTTTGCTCGCTCTTTGCATCATTTTGTGCTTTATCACTTGATTTAAAGAAGCCGAATATATTATCTAACATACTTCTATTGTTATATTAAACGGTTACTAGCGAAATAAGTGTCATTGATATATTTATGCTATATCTATTATAGAATTAACCGGTCTTCTTACACAAGGATTCATATTTAACTCTGCTTCATCATTAATTTCAGCTGCAACACACGGGCTTTTAATTTCGTAAGGTGCTGAGGGTGTACATGATAATAATTGTGAAAGCATAATTAATAATACCCCAAACTTGAATAATTTTAACATCTTAAATATATAATAGTGGTTTATTTTATTACTTGTTTAAATTAGCTTAGTATATAATTGTTCACAAGCATTTTTTACAAAAATTTATTTTAAGTGTAAAAAAATATTAAAAAGATTGTAAACAGTGTTATATAACAATAATATTGATACAATATTATTACCATCAATAATTATTATTGTATAATTTAAATTTATAAATTATTTATTTTAATTTTAAAATTAAGTAGTATTTTGGTATTGTAGCAACAATATAAAGTTATTTTATAACTTAAATAATCTTAAATTAACAAATGATAATTATATTAAAATAATTATGCTAAGGTTATGGGGATAAAAATACTCATCAATTACTAAATAATTATGGATCCAGTACTTAGTGCCGTACAAGAATATGTTAAATCCGGCGAATATTTTAGTGATGCAAGAAAATGGTACAGCTTTAAATATGTAGTGCCGTTAAGTAGTAGGTCTCTTTTACTTTTAGCATGTGCAACATTTACGTTATTACTTACTATTATTTGTATAAATATTGATGTATTATTACCTATAAAAGAAAAAATAAGTTACTTGATAAAATCTAGTACCGAAAAACAAGCTACTATTACTAACACTAAAGAATCTACATTGCGTGATCCTTATGGTTCTGTTGCTAATATTATGCTCAAAAATTATGTGCTACAGCGAGAAGAATATAATTATGATTTATTAAAACAACAATTTGTCTTTATTAAAAATAGTTCTACAAGTATTGTTTATATGCAATTTGCTAATTTTATGAATATTGATAATCCACTATCACCGGTTATGCGATATCAAAAATTATATAGGCGTTCAATTAGTATAACATCAATTCAGAATATAAATAATAATGAAGTAGTTGTTACTTTTGAGTCATTAGCTAAAAATAGTGCAGGGGAAGTTTTAGAAAATATGTTATGGGAAGCAAAAATAGGTTATATAATGGATTCTATCAGTGCAAATCTTCCGCCTAATGCTCCATTTAACTTTACTGTTACCAGTTATAAGCTAAAATTATTAAAAGATAAAAACCAGAAATAATATGAAGCGATTAATAATATTTTTTACAATTATATTTTTTACATTAAATATATTTGCTATTAGAGAGTCAAGACCTTTGGGGCAAGATTCTCGTTTAAGAGTTATGGTTTATAACCCTGATGATGTTTTTAAATTTACAGGATATTACGGCTATCAAGCAAGTATAGAGCTTGCAAGAGATGAAGAAATAGTGAGTATCTCTATGGGTGATACTACTTCTTGGCAAATAGTACCTGCAGGTCATAGGATTTTTATTAAACCGATGGAACAGGATGCCACTACTAATATGACTTTAATTACTAATAAACGAACATATTTCTTTGAACTATACGCTGCTGAGACTCTTGATATGCGTGATCCAGAAATGGTTTTTAACGTCAAGTTCCTCTATCCTGATGATGAAAATGATAATGCTGGTGGTCACATGCAAACTTATATTGCCTCTTCAGCAACCCCTGATCTTAATCATCCAGAAAAATATAACTTCAACTATTATATTAGCGGTAGTGAAGAAATAGCTCCTATCAAAATTTTTGACGATGGCGAATTCACCTATCTACAATTTAGAGATAAAAATTCTGAAATTCCTGGGATTTTTGCTGTAGATGATTCACTGCGTGAGTCTTTAGTAAATTATCGCCTTGCTCCAGATAACCCTAATTTAGTTATTCTTGAACAAGTATTCCCAAAACTGGCCGTACGTAAAGGTAAAAAGATTACTTGTATATTCAATGAATCTTTTAGAGCATACTGATACTAAGATAGAACTTGAAAAATTGGCTGCGTCGTCTTTGTAAGTCCTCGGCTGCTCACGTATTAAGTATACGCTCCGCACCTCGGCTTACAGTCTCCTTGCTCTTTTTCAAGTTGATCTTCGTATTATCCTTCACTTAACTATATACATATGTCCCATTTAATATATTTTTTTGCTTTAATATTACTGACTTCTGGTTTGTTTATAATGCTTACAAGTCATAATTATATTCATAAAATTATAGGGCTTGGGATTTTTCAAAGTTCAGTATTAATTTTTTATTTAAGCCTTGGTAAAGTTAAAACAGGTATTGTACCTATTATGCAAGAAAGCGTCACTACCTACACCAGCCCATTGCCTCATGTATTGATGCTAACAGCTATAGTAGTGGGCTTTGCAACACTTAGCGTAGCTCTAAGTTTCATATATCAAATTTATAAACACTTTGGTACAATATCAGAAAACGAAATTAGTTTTGATAAATAGATATATTTCTAGTATGTTATTCTCTTGTATAAGGCTTGTTACTTCTGTCATCCCGTGGCTTGTCCACGGGATCCAGTAAAGAATGCAGATATCAAAAGCTCGATTCTCTCGCTTTATACTGGATCTAGTTCCCAAGCCACAGGATGACACCGATTTGAATAAAAACCCATGATCTTAGCTAAGCATTTTCCTATCTTACAGATTTTATTCCCATTTGCAGGGGCATTACTTGCGACAATATTTTTTCGTTTTATTTTATTAACTCGAATCATTACTATATGCTGTGTTTTAACAAGTTTTATAATTAGTATTTACGGGTATTCTATTGTAAAAAATACTGAAATTTCTTATGTGATGGGAGGGTGGGCTTCGTCTATTGGGATTGAGTATTATTTAAACTCTATGAATCAAGCTATTATTATTTACCTTAATTTGGTTTTATTATTTTTTCTAATTTTTTGTTACAATATCACTAACCAAACTATTCTAAAATATATTAACCGCAATAGAAGAGCTTTATTTTACGCCATATTGTTGTTTGCTCATATGGGTTATTTAGGAATGGTTAGTACTAATGATTTCTTCAATTTATATGTGTTCATAGAGATTTCAGCACTTAGTAGCTATGTTTTGATAGCTAGTGGTGGTAATCCAAAGGCTTTAATCGGTGCTTTTGATTATTTAATAATGGGTAGTATCGGTGCAACCTTGATTCTTATAGCTATAGGATTTTTGCTAAGTATTACAGGTAGTTTAAATATGCTAGATGTAGCTGGATTTTTGCAAAAATATTCTAATTCAAATATTGTAACTTTATCTATAAGTTTTTTCTTAATAGGGGTTATTTTAAAGACTGCTTTTTTCCCTATGCATTTTTGGATGATGAGGGCTTATAGCACCACTGCCTCGGTGATTTTAGTATATTTGGCAGGGATTTCGACCATAATAGGTGTATATATAATATATAAATTTACCTATCTCATTATAAATTATGAAACGATTAAACTAGCAATTAACCATTTTATAAGACTTATCGCTTTAGCAACGCTTATTATAGCCCCGTATTTTGCTTATAAGTCTGAGAGTTTTAAGAAAATTATAGTATATTCGTGTATTACTCAAATAGGCTATGTATTTTTGTTATATGTTACCGATAGCGGTATGAAAATTTTGCCATGCTTATTGATTATAGATAGTGTAAATAAAATAGCTCTTTTTCTAATTGCTGCTTATAAAGAAGCATATTCAAAAAAACCGAACCAAGTTTTAGTAATAATAGCTGTAATTTGTAGCAGCGGCTTGCCAATCAGCCCGTTATTTTTTGTTAAGGTAAGTATTCTAGAATTATTATTAAAACAAAGTCTATTGTTAGATTTTATAATAATTTTACTAAGCTCGGTAGGATCATTATTTTATCACTATAAAATGGTAAAAATTTTATTTTGGAGAGATTAAAAACATATTTTGACAATAACGGTATAATATATTATAATTTAACTAGATAACAGACTAGTTAATTATATGCAAAATTCTATTACAGCATTTGATGCTAAAACTCATTTTTCTAAATTATTAGATCGTGCTAGTAAAGGCGAAGAAGTTCTAATTACCAAAAGAGGAAAAGTAACAGCAAAAATTGTGCCAATTAACTCTAATTATAATTCTGAAACCTCAAAAATAGCAGCAATTAGACTACGAAAGCTTGCTAAAGAACTAAATTTGCAATCTTCTGATTTTGAGGAGTGGTTAAATTATAGAAATGAGGGAAAGAAATAAGAATGTCGTTGTTTGTTTTAGATTGTTCTGTAACTCTTTCATGGTTTATGCCTAATGAAATAGCAAATTTAGAAATATTAGATAAAACTGTAGCAGGGGAAGCTATTGTTCCTACTATTTGGGGGCTTGAAGTAGGTAATGTACTAATATGTGCAGAACGTGCAAAGCGTATTACAACAAACCAGCGTCATCAAGCAATTTATAGTTTAAAAGATATGTATATTAAATTTGATCAAACAACTTTAGAACATACTTGGTTTGAAACAATGGATATAGCAACCCAATATAGTCTAACCCTTTATGATGCTAGTTATTTAGAATTAGCACTGCGTTACGGGATACCTATAGCAACACTTGATAAATCCTTAAAACAAGCAAGCAAGAAAGCAGGTATTGTTACAATTTAACAAAATAATTATCTAGCATGCTAGCACAATTTACTACTCCGAATCTTTTGATTCTATCAACTTTACTAGTTGGTATGCTGAATTTAACTAGTCCGTTTGTGACTAAAGAAGATAGTTTTATACGTAATTTTTTACTTATTGCTATCGGGATTTTTTTCTTTAGTAATATTCTAATTATTGATTGGGTATTTTTAAAAGGCGTAAGAGCAGGGTTTAAGTTCCATATATTCGGTAATTATTTTATAGGTTTTCATCTCGAACCTTTAGGGCTGATCTTCTTAAGTTTGATTAGCTTTTTATGGATTTGCTCGCTGCTTTATACTCCGAAATATCTTGCTATTAATAATATAGAAAACTCTTCAAGGTTTTTATTTTTCTTCAATTTGACTATTCTTATCGGCGTTTTAATTGCCCTATCTAGCAATTTATTTACGATGTTTATTTGTTATGAGCTTTTAACAATTTCTACAGCTTTTTTAATAGGGCATACTAAAAATAATATAGTACTTACGGGATTATATAAATATTTAAAAATTTTGATGATTACCGGAATTATGCTATTTTTGCCGGCTATTATAATTATTTATGCTAAAATCGGTAATGGGGATTTTGGAAGTAAAGGGCTAATGCTAGAGCATTTTTCTAAAAATCAGTCTATTCTTTTATTGCTAATGTTTATTTTCGGTATTGCAAAGACAGCGATTTTTCCAGTACATACATGGCTTCCCGCAGCAATGGTTGCACATTATCCTGTCAGTAGTTTACTGCATGCAGTGATAGTAGTAAAAACCGGCTTATTTTGTATTTACAAAATTCTGGTATATATATTCGGTTTGTCTTATTTACAAGAAATATTTGAAGTATTTAACTGGCTGATTTTTATTCCGATAGTCAGCATTTTTTATAGTACATTTAAAGCTTTCGGAACGGATAATATTAAGAAAATACTTGCCTATTCCACCATGAACCAATTAGGCATAGCATTGCTTAGTGCTTTTATGCTAACGCCTAAGTCCTTAGCCGCTGCAACTTTGCATTTAGTATCGCATTCTTTTACAAAGATCTGTTTATTTTATAGTATGGGGAGTATTTATAGCCTAAAGAAAGCCAATCAAGTGCAGGATTTAGCAGGTACTTCAAAAGAATTCCCATTGATTTCTTTTATGATCTTAATATCGTCATTATCGTTAATCGGTATTCCGGTTTTAAGCGGCTTCATAAGTAAATTCTCGATTTTACTGGCAGCAGCCGAGCAGAATCAGTTTATCGTGATGGCTGTTATAATAATTAGTAGTATATTCTCAAGCCTGTATCTTATTAAAATACTAGGATTTATTTATAAATCTTCTTCTAATGAAACCTCAAATATAGCAAGACAGCTCCCATATTCTATGCAAATAAGTATTATGATCTGCTGTGCTGCCGTAATATTCTTTTACTTCATCCAAATTCTAATCAAGAAGTTTTTAGGATATATTTAAATTTATACTTTTCTGTACAAAAGTGTTGCATCGCCATAGCTAAAAAAACGCATTTGTTCTTTTATGGCGTATTTATATAGTTCGTGCATTTCTTTAAAGCCAGCAAAAGCACAGACTAGCATAAATAAAGTAGATTTTGGGAAATGAAAATTAGTAAGCAACATGTCGACTATTTGAAATTTAAATCCTGGAGTTATAAAGATATTGGTTTCAAACTCGCCAGAATTTAAATTGCCCTTTATAGCAGAGCTTTCAAGAGTTCTAAGGCTTGTAGTGCCGACTGCTATAATACGCCTTTTCTCTTTTTTAGCTTTATTTATAATTGCAGCGGTTTCAGGAGTAATAGAGCAATATTCCGTATGCATTTTATGCTCGCTAATATTCTCGGTTTTAACTGGCATAAAAGTTCCTGCTCCGACATGTAGAGTTACAAACGCCACTTGTACGCCTTTTTCTTTAAGCTTATTTATTATATCGTTTGTGAAATGTAAGCCTGCCGTTGGTGCAGCAACTGAACCTTGAATATTGCTATAAACTGTTTGATAACGTTCATCGTCGAGTTTATTGTCATTGCGAGGCGTCCTTTGGGACGCCGTGGCAATCTCAGGATTTTGTAACGAGATTGCCGTGTCAGGACTGTGTCTTTCCTCACAATGACGTTGAGCTAACGATTTTTGAAATGGTCTCTTAATATAAAGTGGTAATGGCATTTCGCCATATTTATCTAAAAACTCAAACACCGAAATATTAGCAAGTTCAAATTTAATTTTAATCTCACCCATTTCGAGCTTTTCGGTGATAATTATTTTATGATCATCAAAATAAAACTCATCGCCTACCTTTAGCTTACGTGCAGGTTTTGCAAAAGCTGACCAATAGTCGATTGATTTAAGTTTGCCTAGATCGTCGTTCGTCACTATATCCTTAAGTCTTTGATTTAAGTTTATGGTGATGTTTTTGTCTAAATTTAACTTGGCTTTGATCACTTTGCTGTTATTAAAAACTAATAGATCTCCTTCTTTTAAATAATCAACAATATTATAAAATTTGGTTTTGATATATTGCTGTGTAGAAGCAATTAATAAATTTGACTCATCACGCTTGCTTACTGGATTTTGAGCGATTAGCTCTAAAGGTAAGTCAAAGTCAAAATCGGATAATTTCATGAGATTTGTATTAAAGATTTAGAAAAATTATCACTAATTTGTTAAGAAAGAACTGATTAAAGTAAATAAACTTTAGTGTGGTGGAGGCAAAGGGAATCGAACCCTTGACCCTCTGCGTGCAAAGCAGATGCTCTACCCCTGAGCTATGCCCCCAATATGTGACTTATTATATAAGTTACTGAAGTGGAATTGTTATATTTGTAAGTAATTAAATCAAACTAAGCTAAATTTTTGACTAAGTTCCAAGGTAGCACTTGCCCATTATTTCCTAATACCAAATCTCCAGAAGATTTAATTTCGGCAGCTAAAAAAGAAGAACCTTGTTGAGGAATATATTTTGATGGTATAATCTCTTCGCCTTTATAAAAATGTACTTTAGCTGATTCCCTAGCGGTTGGGTTGTTTTTAGAAGCAGTTTTTGCTTTAGACATAGCTTAATAATTTTTTAACTTAAATTAGATTTTGTAGAATATAATTTTTTTTTGCCGGATTGTCAATAGTTGCTTAGCTTAAAAGATATATTATTTTGAAATTAGACTACGTTTTTTAATGTTTAATGTCATTCCCGCGGAGGCGGGAATCCATCATAAAGCGAGATACTTAAGCTTTTAATTTTAAAAACTCGCTGTATTGATGCTTATTTTTCTGGATTCCCACCTCCGCGGGAATGACATAGGATAGAGTATAACTACTTTTTGGCTTCGTTATTTGCAGCTGGAGGTAACATAATTTTTAAATCAGCTTTAGCTTCTAAATCGCTAATATATTTTTTTAGTATTTCTGCTGCTAATACATTATCGATAGTCATTTTAGCTTCTTCTTTAGTTGGGATAGGTGCAGGTTTTTTCTCAAGAACCTTAATGATATGCCAACCATAGTCAGTTTTCACTGGTGTTGAAACTTCGTTTACTTTTAAAGCAAAGGCTTTATTTTCAAACTCAGGCACTAACTGTCCTGGTTGATTTAATAAAATGTAACCAATTACGCCACCATTTGCAGCTGAAGCTTTATCAAGAGAAGATTCTCCAGCAAGTTTAGCAAAATCTGCACCTTTGTTTAATTTATTTTTTAAATCATTAGCTTCTTTTTCAGATTTAACTAAAATATGAGCAACTTTTATTTGTTCTTTACCTTTTAAGCTAGTTACGTATTTATTATATTCATCATCAAACATCTTATCGGTAAGATTAGATTTTACATAATTTTCTAATAATTCTTTTTGAGCTAACTGATTTTTTGCATTTTCAAGCTTTTCTTGGAATTCTTTAGAAGAGGTGATGTTTGACTTCTCAACTTCTTTCTTTAATAAAATATTATTAACATAAATTCTTATCAATTTATCTTGATCCTGTGGTGGAAAATCGTCAAAATTTTTGATAGCTTCACCTGAAGGAAGATTAAGTTGTGGTTTAAATTCTTTCATTATTTGTGATTCTCTCACTTCACCACCTGTGTAAGTAGCAACTACTCTGTCTGAGTTATCTGCAAAAGCTATGCTAGAAAGCATACTAACGGATAAAAGTACAATTGATAGTTTTTTCATTATTTATGACTCATAATTTGTTAAATATAAATTTAAATCCTATAAAAATAATAAATACCCGTCAACAGCTATTTTATAATATTTATTTATTAATAATTATTTACGGATTATTCTGCAACAGGGGTGTTTGAAATAAATATATAACTAATTGATAATTTTATAAAATAGCCTATATTTATATGTACAAAAATATATTTAAGGATTTTGATGTTTTCTATATTGAAAAAAATTTTTGGTACGGCAAATGATCGTACGATAAAAAAACTATTTTCTGACATTGCAAAAATTAATTCGCTTGAACCCGCAATTCAAAAATTATCAGATGAAGAATTAAAAAATAAAACTATAGAATTTAAGAAAAAACTTAAAAATGGTGCTACTTTAGATGATATAGCATATGAAGCATTTGCGGTAGTTAGAGAGGCTTCGAGAAGAGTATATGGAATGCGTCATTTTGATGTACAGCTTATAGGTGGTTTGGTATTACATAGAGGAATGATTACCGAAATGCGTACAGGGGAGGGGAAGACCTTAGTTGCAACACTTCCTGCATATTTAAACGCTTTAGCTGAGAAAGGTGTACATGTCGTAACAGTTAATGATTATCTTGTTAGCCGTGATTCCGCTTCCATGGGCAAGATTTATAATTTTTTAGGTTTATCAGTTGGGTGTATTGTTGCTGGTATGCCAGATGAAGCTAAGCGAGAAGCTTATAATTCTGATATTACATATGCCACAAATAACGAGCTTGGCTTTGATTACTTAAGAGATAATATGAAATATAGCTTGCAGGAGCGGGTACTTCGTCCTTTTAACTTTGCTATTATCGATGAAGTAGATTCGATTTTAATAGATGAAGCAAGAACTCCATTGGTTATTTCTGGTCCAGTTAATGATAATTCAGAATTATATGGTAAAGTCGATAAGCTTGTACGCTTGCTTAATGTAAGTGATTTTGAAAAAGATGAAAAATTAAAAACTATCAATTTAACGGAAAGCGGTATTAGTCATGTAGAATCGCTTTTAAGTCAAGCAAATATTATAAAGCCTGAGTCTGGTTTATATGACTTTGAAAATTTAAGCTTAGTGCATTACGTTAATCAAGCCCTTAGAGCTCACAACATGTTTACAATCGATGTAGATTATTTAGTACGTGATGGTAAAGTAATGATCATAGATGAGTTTACAGGACGTGTAATGGAAGGGCGTAGATATTCTGAGGGGCTACATCAAGCGTTAGAAGCAAAAGAAAACGTAAAAATCCAAAATGAAAACCAAACTCTTGCATCTATTACTTTCCAAAATTATTTCCGTAATTACCCTAAATTATCAGGCATGACTGGTACAGCTATGACCGAAGCACCAGAGCTAAAAGACATATATAATCTTGATGTAGTAGCAGTGCCAACTCATAATAAAGTTACAAGACGTGATCTTGATGACGAAATTTATGGAAGCAAAAAAGAAAAATATGATGCTATTTTAAAGCTAATTAAAGATTGTTATGATCGTGGTCAGCCGGTGCTTGTCGGTACTGTAAGTATTGAAAAGTCAGAAGAAATTTCCAATGTTCTAAATAAAAACAAAATACCTCATAAAGTATTAAATGTTAAATTCCACGAGCAGGAAGCATTTATTATCGCCCAAGCAGGTAGATTTAAAGCAGTAACAATTGCAACTAATATGGCAGGACGAGGCACTGATATTATGCTTGGCGGTAATCCTGAAATGCTGATAGAGCAGATAGATAGAAAATCTTTAACTAATGCTACTTATAAAGAAAAAGTAAATGAGATAAAAGCTCAAATAGCTGAAGAGAAAAAGCAAGTAATTGCAGCAGGTGGGTTATTTGTAATAGGCACGGAAAGGCATGAGAGTCGTAGAATAGATAACCAGCTGCGTGGTAGATCGGGCAGACAAGGTGATCCAGGTAATACTAAATTTTTCCTATCACTTGATGATGATTTAATGCGTATTTTTGCCTCAGAACGTATTTCAGGAGTACTTCGGACGCTTGGCTTAAAAGATGGTGAGGCAATACATCATCCAATGATTAGCCGATCACTTGAGAAAGCTCAGCAAAAAGTTGAGGGGCATAACTATGAAATACGTAAAAATTTATTACGCTTTGATGATGTAATGAATGATCAACGTAAAATAATATACGAGCAAAGAACTGAAATTATTAAATCTAAAGATAGTTATGACTTCTTAAGTAGTACTACTGAGGAATTAGCTAAAAAAATAGTGCTAACTTTTATGCCCGCGGGCTCTTATAGAGAAGATTGGGATATAGAAAATTTAAGCGTGGAACTACACCGCACCTTTGCTATAAAGCTTGATCAAAATCTAATAAGCAAAAATGATGTAACAGAAGAAGAAGTTACAAAAATTGTTATTCAAACGGCGGATAGCATATATAAGTCTAAGGAGGAAGCCTATAGTCCTGACTTAATGCATAATGCTGTAAAATATATTTTATTAACTACTCTTGATCAAGTTTGGAAAGATCACTTGCATAGCTTAGATCACTTAAGACAAGGTATATCTCTTAGAGCTTATGCCCAAAAAGATCCTTTGAGCGAATATAAAAGAGAGGCATTTAATTTATTTGAGCATATGCTTAATAATCTAAAAGAACTCTTTATTCAAACAGTCTACCACTTCCATATTGACTTAAAGCATATTCAAAAAGAAGATATATCGCTTGAAAATAAAAAGCTGCAAAATAATATGCATGAAAGCCGTGAAGATCCGGCATTTAGTAAGTATAATGCAGGTAGTAACTTAGAAACTGATCTTAGACCTGTCATATCACGCATTAACCCAGAGGATAGAGACCCTAAAAATCCTACAAGCTGGGGCAAAGTATCTAGAAATGAGCTATGCCCTTGTGGTTCAGGTAAGAAATATAAATATTGCCACGGACTAAACGAGTAAGAAATTAAACACTTCTATCTAAGTAGGCTTTGCCTGCATGGATCATTCTCCCTCCTGTTATCCCGTGATTTATTTAAGAAATCCAGCTTTTAATACTAAAATTATTAGTATTGAAAGTTGTTTTTACTTTTTTCTATCTATACAAGCAAGCCTTAAGCGGGAATGATATAGAATAATAACTATCCGGTACTATAGTAAAAGAAGTTGAATTATATATATTTATACATCATCTTTTAATTTTTTAAGAACATATCTCATACCGTAAATGGATTAGCATTATCGGCATTCGCTATATCCTTAAAAAATAAAATATTTCCTATAAATAGCACATAATTCAACTTCTTTTACTATATTTAATAAATCACGGGGTGACAGAGGAAAAATAAAAAATATTGATAATGAAATAAAAATAGTATAAAGTATTAAGTAATACTTTATACTTTACTTATGAAATATGATTTTTTAGATAAAAAAAAGAAGAGATTAGATGCCTTACGTCCATTAAGTTCTGAATTAGCTAAAAATTTAGAAGAATGGTTTAGGGTAGAGTTAACCTATACAAGTAATGCTATTGAGGGGAATACTTTATCCCGTAAAGAGACTGCTATAATTATTGAAAAGGGTTTAACTGTAGGAGGTAAAACACTAGCAGAACATTTAGAAGCAACAAACCATGCAAAAGCTTTGGATATTATCTATGAACTTGCTAGAAAAAAATATTATGAAATTACTGAAAAAGATATTTTAGCAATTCATTATACAATTCTTCATGGGATTGATGATCATAATGCGGGATGTTATAGGTCTGTACCTGTCCGCATTTTAGGTTCTAGTGTAGTAATGCCTAACCCTGTAAAAGTACCATCGTTGATGACAAATTTTATAAATTGGTTAAATTCAAGTAAAAATATTCCTTTAGTTGAACTAGCAGGGGAGGCTCATTATAGACTTGTTGCTATCCATCCATTTTTAGATGGGAATGGACGTACTGCACGTTTGTTAATGAATTTAATCTTAATTATGGAAAGGTATCCTCCCGCAATTATAAGACCTCAAGAACGATTGCCATATATTACCTCTTTAGAAACTGCTCAACTCGGTGGTTCAAAAGAAAAATATCAGAAAATTATTTATAACGCAGTTAATCGTTCACTTGATATTTATTTAAAAGCGGTAACAGGGAAAGAGCCAACAGATATTAGAAAATCTGAAAAATTAATGAAGATCGGAGAATTAGCAAGTGCTATAGGAGAAAACGTTTCTACAATTCGTTTTTGGACTAAGGCAGGGTTGCTTGAAGTTGCTGATATTACTACTTCAAATTATCAACTTTACTCTATGGAAGCATTTGAGCAAGGCAAAAAAATTCAAAAATTAAAAAAACAACGCTTAACTATAAATGAAATAAAAAATAAACTATAAAAATATCAAATAAATTTAAATTGAGGGTTGACTAATTAATAATTTTATCTATAGTTTACTTATCTAATAGTATTTGAACTCTACTATTAATATAAACTAACTCCAAGTATACGCTTTATGCTGGGAATCTGCTATTATAATTATTTTTAAAATAAGAAGTATAGCGGAAGTCGTTATATTAATGGCTGAGCTTAATTCCCAGCACCTTATCCCTATTGTTTATTCAATTACATTTTAAGCCTACAAAGATATTAGTGTTAAGTTCAATTTATTAGAAGTATAGCGACCCTAATAGTATTTTTGAGAAGATTTTATGATTTTTAGTATTTTCTAAAAAATCTGTACGCATCTGAAAAAGTTATTACTCCGATAGTTTTAATTCTTTAGCTCTAATAATAGAGCTATTATTTTTTCGAGCATTTGCTTTTATCTTTTTTATTTTCTTTTCCCAATTAATATAATAATAAGTTTTAAAACAATAAGCAGAAAATTCTAAGAATCTGTTTTCATCTTTTGTTAATTCAATTAATTTTATATTCGATTGATCTCTTTCATATGTCGCAACAATAATTAGTTTTGCGGTAATTAAAGTACCAAGCACAGCCCACATTATCGTATTTTCAACAGTATTAAGTATATCTTCATCTATTATGACAATAATAGGTTTATCTGGATGTTTAATTACAGTGTAAATTAATGTAACAAAAGCTTTGTAGTCGTAATAGTTCTTAGCTTTGATAATTTTTATTAGGGTAAGATTTGATTTTTTGCAGCTTATATTTGTATCATGGCAAATTCTTTCGCTTTTTGTATTATAAGGAGGCAATAAGAGGAGTATGGCTTTAGAAGTATGGTTAATTTGATTTAGCATATTATTGCTCCCAGTTATAACTTAATTGATTTAAGTTTTAACCACCAATGAGTATAAACTTTGGTGGTTGGGGAGTTCAAAAAAACCGCGACTAACAGCTCACAATAGGTTTTAAGCTTAAGGTAGTACCTTAAGCTCTGGACATGCCTATAGTCATCCCCAACCATAAGTGCTGAGGATTGCATCATAATAATGGCTGATGCATGTGCCATAATCGCAAGAGGTTTTGAAGCCCCAAAATAGCATTGCTGCTATTTCAGTTAAAATTTATACCTAACTATCGGAAAAAGTCAACGGATTTAAGTTTTGTTGGTAAGTAGATTATATGTTATTCCTTGCATAAAGCGTGCATGCGTGGCTCATTTCTTCCTGTCATCCTGTGGCGGTATTGTTGCGTAGATCGAAAAGCACCCTCGATGTCATCCCGTGGCTTGGGAACTAGATCCAGTATTAAGCGAGAGGAAGCAAGTTTTATAATCTTAATAATTCAGGATAATATTAAAATAATCAAACTAATTTGTTAAATTATGAATAGTAAATATTACTATTTATTAAAACCAAATTATTATTCCTTTATTCCTTATATATATTAGCAATTCTCAAAAAATCATTCTAAAACTTTCTTTTATACTTTTAATTAAATTTCTGTTGCATTCTTAAATCTTCTTATCTAGATTCTTCCTATAGCTCATTTTTAACAAAATATTAAAAATTATAGAATTTGATAAGGATATCGGTATGTTCAATTGACTTCGAACTCTACAAAATACAACAGCAACGAAAACACCACATGAAAACTTAATAGAATTTCTAGAGAAGCGAGAATTAAAGGCACAAGCAGATAACTTAAAAAAAGATGCTACATCGTTTAATCTTTGGCATAACAACATAGGCGACACCGGAGCAACGGAACTCGCTAGAGTACTAAAAGATAATTCTACTCTTACATCGCTTAATCTTTTATGGAACAACATAGGCGACGCCGGAGCAACGGAACTCGCTAGAGTACTAAAAGATAATTCTACTCTTACATCGCTTAATCTTTTATGGAACAACATAGGCGACGCCGGAGCAACGGAATTAGCTTTGATATTAAAAGATAATTCTACTCTTACATCGCTTAATCTTTTATGGAACAACATAGGCGACGCCGGAGCAACGGAACTAGCTAAAGTTCTAAAAGATAATTCTACTCTTACATCGCTTGATCTTGGAGGTAACAACATAGGCGAAACGATATTAAAAACAATTAACGAATATCTAAAAAGAAATCAAGCTATAGCAGAAAAAAAAGCAGAAAGTTTAAATGTCGCAGGTAATGATTTATACAATCAAGAAAAATACAGTGAAGCCATAGAAAAATATAAAGCAGCAATAAAAATTAAGAAAGTACTTGAGCGATTTAACTATACTAAAAAAAACTTATATGAGAAGAATAAAGAAAAAGCAGAACAAAAATATGAAGAACAGCAAAAACAAATACTTTCAGAAAATAACGAACTTGCCGAAACAGTAAATAAATTTTTTCACGATCCTACCTCTGTCAGTCTTTGTTATCAAATAATAACAGATGATTTTGCTAAACTGGTTGCAGATAAATTAAAAACTATCAAAACAATTACTGCTGTCGATTTTATGGGTAGCACTATAAGTGACCAAGGTATAAAAATTATTATTGAAGCTTTAAAAACAACTACGCAAATAAAGAAACTTGATTTTAGCGGATGTGATTTAGATGATCAAAAAATATCAGTGTTAGCCGAAATCTTGCAGCTTAAGAATCTTACTCATCTTTGCCTTAATGCGAATTATATAGAGACTGTAGGAATAAACGCAATTATTGAAGCTTTAAAAGAAAATACTACCATTACACATATAGATTTAAATCAAAATAATATAGATCAACAAAGTCAAATTATAATCGAGAAATATTTACAGCGAAATAAGAATATAGAAAAAACGGATGATAAATTTCAAAAGTTAACTGATGAGTTAAACGATAAAATATCTAATAATGCTACTATTAATGTTAATGATAAAACTAAAATAGCAGAACAATTAAAGAACATTGCATGTAAAGCTAAGCTTCTAGTTAATAAAGTCGATATAGAACAAGTAACCTACAAGACCTTTTAAGTAAAAACAAAATTACTAAAGGAAATATTCTAGATTTAGAAGATGATATTAATGCAATAATCGACCACCAAAATATAAATGATAATATTAGCATTTCAGGGTCAAGTGGTGATAGTAGTTTTATATAGATTAGAAAAATATTGCTTTTTATTTCTGGATTCCCACTTTCGCAGGAATGAAATCGGATATAGGAATGATATTGAAGACGTGCAATAAAGCCAATTTTTCCTTGTAATAATGACTCTAGGACTACACCCTGCCTAATTCTAATTTATTGTATACTACTAGCTTTTATTAGCTCTTTGAATAAAACTAGGTCTATGCCATTATCGTTGACATATTCAGGATGCCACTGTACACCGATAAGAAATTTATAGCTTGTTGATTCTATTGCTTCTATAATCCCGTCTTCTGCTTTTGCTGATATAATAAGATTATTACCAATTTGTTTAACGGCTTGATGGTGAGTTGAGTTAACCATTGTGTCCAGCTTATTATTTGCCATTTTAGCAAGCTTAGTATTTGGCTTTATACTAATTGCATGCGAGACTATATCTTTAGGATGAGGCTGGGTATGGTTTATGATAATAGGCTGTTTTGTCTCTTCGATATAATCCGGAATATGCTTAATAAGAGTGCCGCCTAAAACAACATTGATTAGTTGCATTCCTCGGCATATTCCTAAAACAGGTATATTTTTTTCTAACGATTTCTTTAAAATCAATATTTCAAAATTATCACGCTCTTCATTAGAAATTACTATATCTTCAGCATATTCAGGCTCATAAAATTTAGGGTGTATATCTTCATCACCGCCAGGTAATATAACACCATCAATAAAATCCATGAGATGATCTATTGTTTCAGCTTGATATGGCAGTAACATAGGGACGCCGCCAGCTTCGATTATTGCATCGGTATAATTCTTACGTAATGCATACCAAGGAAAGGCAGCATAAGTATATTTTTCACAATTTTGAGCTAAATCAGGAGTAATTCCTATTATAGGTTTTCTATTCATATTTTTCATATAGAAATAATAAAATTAAGTTTCTGATCATGTAATTCAACAGGAAAGTTATCTATAACTTGTTCTTTTAAACAAACACCGATAGTTAATATATCTTTATTATTATTTAGGTATCGATCAAAATGTCCTTTACCATAACCGAGTCTGTAGCCATCTTTACTAAATGCCAGACCTGGGACAATTATCAATTCTGGTTTATAAAAATCATTGTTTATCGGTTCTAAAGTTTTAAAACTCCCTAAAACTAATTCATCATTATAATTATAAGCACAATATTTTATTTCATTATTTATAATTTTAGGCAGAAAAAATTTTATTTCATGATGAATATTTAATAGTTCAAGCAGGTTTATTTCATATTTTAGTGGGTAATATATTCCTACATGCTTTACTTTTAACTGTTTTAATAAATTACTGACTTGATTTAGTAAAGAAGTTTTTGTTAAATCAGAATTTATTTTATCTATATTTTTCGTTAAAAGCTCCTTGAAATGCAAACGTGATTCTTGTTTATTCATTATGACTTTACTACTTGCGTGTCGAACACTAAATCATGAAGCATCTTATTATCTTCTCTCATCACCATCATAATAATGCTTATTACAAAAAGTATACCAGTTAAATTAATCACATAAAAAGCGATAAATCTAATAAATGCTTCACTGCCTTTAAGAGTAGTTCCATCTTGATGAACTACTCTTAAATCTAGTAATTTTTTACCAATAGAGGCTTGTATTTTTGAAGATTCTAGGTAAGAAAAATAAAATCCTGAAATAATAAAAAATAAAGCAATTTCTATTATAGTGTCTCTTGCAAATATTATAGTCAATGATAGCAACATTCCGATTATAATTTTGTCAATTAAGAAAGCAAATAATCTTCTAAGAATCATAAATTATTCCTCAATATGTGGTGGTGTTTCAAATGTATGAAATGGTGGAGGAGAGGTAAGTGTCCACTCTAGTGTATCAGCTCCATCGCCCCAAGGATTATTTGGGCAGTCTTTGCCATATTTCAACGTATAAAAAACGATAAACACAAAATAAAGAGCAGCCGCCATAGAAATTCCTGCTCCTATCGATGAAACCATATTCCAGCCGGCAAAAGCTTCAGGGTAGTCCGGTATTCTTCTTGGCATACCTGCAAGCCCTAAGAAATGCTGCGGGAAGAAAGTTAAATTAACACCAACAAAGGTAATCCAAAAATGGATTTTACCTAAAATTTCTGGATATTGCTTGCCTGATATTTTACCGAACCAGTAATAAAAGCCAGCGAATGCTGTAAATAAAGCCCCAAGCGACATCGTATAATGGAAATGTGCCACAACATAATATGTATCGTGCAGAACTCTATCAAGTGCCGAGTTTGATAAGATTATGCCAGTTACGCCGCCGATCGTGAATAATATAATAAATCCTATAGAGAATAGCATAGGTGTTGGGAAAGTAAGTGAGCCACCCCACATAGTTGCGATCCAGCTAAATATTTTGATACCTGTTGGAATTGCGATAATCATTGTGCCAGCAGTAAAATATATTAGGGCGTTGTAAGAAAGCCCAACTGTAAACATATGGTGAGCCCATACAATAAACCCGACAAAGCCTATTATTGCCATAGCTCCAACCATGCCTTGATAGCCAAATATCGGTTTACGTGAGAAAGTAGAAATAACTTGGCTTACAATACCAAAACCTGGAAGTATTACGATATATACTTCAGGGTGACCAAAAAACCAAAATAAGTGTTGAAATAATACTGGATCACCACCACCATCAGTTTTAAAGAAAGTAGTGCCAAAATTACGATCGGTAAGTAGCATAGTAATAGCTCCGCCAAGCACTGGCATAGCTAAAATTATCAAGAATGCAGTAACTAAAATAGACCAAACAAATAACGGCATTTTGAATAGTCCCATCCCGGGTGCTCTCATATTAAAGATAGTAACGATTAAGTTAATTGATCCAAGGATTGATGAAAGACCCGTTAAATGCAGACTGAAAATAGCCATGTCTACAGCTGCTCCTGGATGTCCGCTTATACTACTTAAAGGAGGGTAGAGCGTCCAGCCCGTTCCTGGTCCGCCATCAACAAACGCTGACCCCATAAGTAGGATGAAAGCCGGAACTAGTAGCCAGAAACTGATATTGTTGAGGCGTGGGAATGCCATATCGGGAGCCCCTATTAGTAAAGGTACGAAATAGTTACCGAAACCACCGAACAAAGCCGGCATAATCATGAAAAACACCATAATCACCGCATGTGCAGTAATCAGTACGTTATATAGCTGGAAATCATGATTTAAGAAAGTTCCGCCTGGCATTGCAAGTTCTAGCCTAAACAGCAGCGAAAACAACCCGCCGACAATTCCGGCAAATATGGCAAATATGATATACATAATGCCGATATCCTTGTGGTTAGTGGAAAACAGCCACCTCTTCCAGCCGTGCGGAGTGTGATGGTCATCGTGGTTTAAATCTTCAGTAGTTATATCCATAATTGTTATTCTGGTTGTGTTAATTTTTTAGGTCAAGTTTAAAAATCAAAGTTATACTTAAGTTTTTTTCTTTTAAGACTAATTAGATTTAATCTTAATATTTTCTCAAGTTTTATTTGATCTTTTGGTTTGTTTTTAGCTATTACGTAGTTTACAAATGTTGATGATATTAAATGGACATAAGAATATTTTTTTAAAAATGTAATTGCTTTTATACGTAGTTTCGGTATCACAATTGCAATATTTTCTAAAAGCGATTCAGCATATATGGGTTCACCCCATTTTATAGAATATTTTGAAAATTTTCCAATAAATGGTAAAATAGCCTTAAAATCTATTTTTTTGAACCTAACCACCACATAACTAAGACCTTGAAAAGCTGCTATATTTATTTCTTTACTTTCATTCTTCTTAAGAAAATATAAACATACTTCTAAAGCTTCTTGATAATTTGAAGAATTTTGGCAAAAGCTTAAAATAAACTCTATTTTTTCTTCTTCATTATTCAAAGAGTGGATTAAATTTTTATCAGTAAATTTTTTTAGTTTTTTACCGGTAAAGAAATCAATTCCGTTATTAAAACATGCTAAATAAATTTTTTTTCTCAATCTTGGAACTAGATGAGCTATATCACCTAAAGTATTTATAATTTCACTTAGAAAATATTTATACTTACTATCACTTTTTAAGTGCTTAAATAGTAAAGGTAAAATTAACTCGTCTTTAATATTATAAAATCTATGAACTAATATTTGTAAAGCTTGACTTGCAGCTATTTGTCTGAATTCTTCTGAAGCTTTTAAGTTTTTGACCATATAGTCCATAGCGTCATCATAATTCTCATAATGTCCTATTTCTATAATATAGAAAAAAATCTTTTCTTCTTCAGGATATTTAGCCATATTAGGACGCTTTTTAAACTCTTCTTCGCTCATTACCATGATTCATTACCTACTGCATCATCGTTCTATTGTATAAATTAGTTCCATCTCTGTCATCCC
>CAJYCU010000013.1:0-16573 GCA_913698395.1 Graphium doson
AATTGATAATTAAAAAGAATTTTTAGCGAAAATTAATAAGATTTTTGAAGGAATAGTTATTCATATTTCAAAAAAATTTTATAATTTACAGCAAAAATTAATTTAATTAGCTTTATAATTTATTTTGTTAACAGTGCCATAGTACCAAATTCCTAAGATTGCCGCATCAATACTACGCATCTAACAAACTATATCATTTCAAATACTGCTTTAGATACCTACCAGTATGGCTTTCGTCACATGCAGCAATATCGGCAGGGGTACCATGTACCACTATCTTACCGCCTTTATCACCACCCTCAGGACCAACATCGATAATGTAATCAGCTGTTTTTATAACATCTAGATTATGCTCAATAACTAAAACAGTATTCCCCATATCAACAAGCTTATGCAACACTTTTAGTAATTTATTGATATCGTCAATATGTAGTCCCGTAGTTGGCTCATCTAGTATATAAAGCGTTTTACCGGTGGAACGCCTTGATAGCTCTTTAGCAAGTTTAACACGCTGTGCCTCTCCTCCTGAAAGGGTAGTAGCCGATTGACCGATTTTAATGTAACCAAGCCCCACTTCATTCAAAGTAATAAGCTTTTCATAAATTAATGGGATTTTTTCAAAGAACTGCATTGCGTCTTCAACAGTCATCATTAATATATCAGCAATAGATTTACCTTTATATTTTATCTCTAAAGTTTCTCTATTATATCTATGACCATTACAAATGTCGCATTTTACATATACATCAGGCAAGAAGTGCATTTCTATCTTAATTAGCCCATCACCTTGACATGCCTCACATCTACCGCCCTTAACGTTAAATGAAAACCTACCGACTTTATAACCTCTGGCTTTTGACTCAGGCAGTTCTACAAACCAGTCTCTAATATGAGTAAATGCACCGGTATAAGTTGCGGGATTAGAACGTGGAGTTCTGCCGATTGGTGACTGATTAATATCGATAATTTTGTCTATATATTCAAGCCCTTTTAATTTTTGGTATTTTCCTGGAAATACTTTTGATGTAGGCTCTAGATGCTTTAAAGCAGCCTTATATAGAGTATGGATCATCAAACTTGATTTTCCGCTTCCTGATACCCCTGTTATAGCAGTAAATGTACCGAGCGGGATTTTTATATCGACATTATCTAAATTATTAGAAACAGCTCCAATAAGCTCTATTGCTCTGTTATCATGCCCAGTTCGTGTTTGTGTTGGCACTTTAATTGTTTGACGACCGCTTAAATATCTTCCTGTAATACTTTCTTCAAAATTCTTTATTTCTTCAGCATTACCCTCAGCAATAACACGACCACCATGAATACCAGCACCTGGACCTATATCGATAATATGATCAGCCTCATACATTGTTTCTTCGTCATGTTCTACCACTAAAACAGTATTACCAAGATCTCTTAGCCTTTTTAGCGTTTCAATTAATCTAGTATTATCACGTTGATGCAAGCCAATGGACGGCTCGTCAAGTACGTATAAAACACCACTTAAGCCCGATCCTATTTGCGAAGCAAGACGAATACGCTGACTTTCACCTCCTGATAAAGTACCAGACTCTCTTGACAATGTTAGATAATCAAGCCCGACATTCATCAAAAATTTTAGTCTTTCATTAATTTCTTTAAGGATACGTTCAGCGATAAATAATTGTTTTTTATTTAATTTTTGTTCTAGGTGAGCAAACCATTGTTGCAGTGTTGCAATACTCATATCTGCTACTTCACCTATGTGAATATTTACTATCTTAACACATAAAGCTTCGTCTTTTAGCCTATAACCATTACAAGCCGTACATTTATGTTCGGACTTAAATTTAGCTAACTCTTCCTTGATTAAAACCGATTCTATAGTACGATCTTTTTCTTGCAAACTCGGTATTATTCCAGCGAATGGCTGATGAATTACTTGTGTTTTAGAACCATCATGAAACTCAAATCTTATCGCTTCTTCTCCAGAACCTTCAAACAAAATTGTTTTAATATTATCAGATAAAGCTGAAAAAGGTGACTCTATAGAAAATTTATAATGCTCAGCAAGTGCTTTTAATGTTTCTAGGATAAATTTTGAGGATGTGCTACCCCACGGCACTATTGCACCATCTTTAATGGATATTCTGTGATCTGGTACGATTAAATCACGATCGAAGAAAAACTCTTTACCAATTCCCTCACATTTAGGACATGCACCAAAAGGGCTATTAAAGGAAAATATTCTTGGTTCAATTTCTGTAAGCTGAAATCCTGACACTGGACAAGAATATTTTTCAGAAAAAGTTATACGCTGATTTTTTTCGTATTCAGTATTAGCTACAGTTGGTAATTCTACGATTTCTAGGTAGGTAATACCATCAGCAAGATTTAATGAACTCTCTAAACTATCAGCTAGCCTATTGCCTAAATTCTCATCTAAAACTATCCTATCAACAATTACTTCAATATTATGTTTTTTATTTTTATCAAGCTTCGGCAAATCATCTATTTCACAAGTTTCCCCATTAACAATTAACTTCTGGAATCCTTGCTTTTTCAGATTCATAATCTCACGTTTGAATTCCCCTTTATGTCCTCTGACAATCGGAGCTAGTAAATATATCTTCGTTCCCGTAGGTAATTCATTTATTATATCTACCATTTCAGAAACAGTTTGACTATGTATAGGAAGACCCGTTGCCGGAGAATAAGGAATCCCAACCCTTGCATATAATAACCTGAGATAATCGTAAATCTCGGTTATAGTTCCAACTGTAGAACGCGGATTCTTAGAAGTAGTTTTCTGATCAATCGCAATAGCTGGCGATAGCCCAGAAATAGACTCAACATTTGGCTTGTTTTGTAAATGCAAAAATTGCCTTGCATATGAAGATAAGCTCTCAACATATCTTCTTTGACCCTCTGCATAAATCGTATCAAACGCTAAGGAAGATTTACCCGAACCGCTAAGACCGGTTATAACGACAAATTTATTCCTTGGAATATCAACATTTATATTCTTTAGATTGTGCTCTTTAGCACCACGTACCTTGATATATTCTTGGTTCATATCACTCTTACTGAAAAATTTTAGGATATTTTAAAAAACCTGTAGTATTATAGGCTCTTTTATTTTATTATTGCAATAATAATATTTTTAAAATAGGTAATCTATGGCAGGTAGCTTAAATAAAGTGACATTAATAGGCAATTTAGGACGTGATCCTGAAATTAGAACTACGGGGGAAGGAAAGGAAATAGCGAATCTTTCTTTAGCCACCACCGACATTTGGAAAGACCGTGTTACCGGTGAAAAAAAAGAAAAGACCGAGTGGCATAGAGTAGTGATATTTAATGAAGGATTAGTGTCTGTTGTAAAAAGCTACGTTAAAAAAGGTAGTAAATTATACATTGAAGGCTCATTACAAACCCGTAAATGGAATGATAGTTCAGGCGTGGAAAAATATACTACGGAAATCGTATTGCAAAATTTTAATTCACAATTAATATTGTTGGATAGCAAAAATTCTACTAGTTCTAGTCTTCAAGATTCAGGTCATAGTGAATATAAGCATTCCAAGCCTTCTTTTGATCATAGCGACTTAGATGACGAAATACCGTTCTAATTATCGTAACGTCATTGCGAGGAAAAACTGGCTTTGTTGTATGGCTCTGATGTCATTCCTGCGAAAGCAGGAATCCAGTAATTAAAAAATACAATATAATAAATCTTTAAAATTAAAAGATTAGGTTATCTCGCTTTTTCTTAGATCCCGTGGTCAAGCCACGGGATGAGAATATAAAGCGTCTACCAATAACCATTAAATACATTATGAAAAATTTTATTTGGATAATATTTTTAGTTTCTGTTCTACTTTCTGGTTGTTCTACTACTCATGACGTGGCGAGTAGAGTGAAACACTCGCAAGATATAGCTAAACAAAATAATTTTCAGCAACAACTTGTAAAAGGTGGTGATTTTACTCTTACAACTTATCAGCGTGTTACTGATCGTAATCAGCCTTTTGTATTTTACATTGAAGGGGATGGACATCTTGCAGATGGAGGCGTTAATTCTGACAACCCTACCCCTGTTAATCCGATGTTGTTAAGACTTGCTACAATCGATAAGCGACCGAATGTTGTTTATATAGCAAGACCTTGCCAATATACTCCTTTAGAGATGAACACAAAATGTGTTAATGATTATTGGTTAGATAAAAGAATGAACTATGAAGTAGTAAATTCAATTAATGATGTCATAAATACTATTAATAACGGGCAAAAATTCAGCTTAGTTGGCTTTTCAGGTGGCGGCGGGCTTACAATATTAATCGCTAGCCAAAATAGTAATGTGAAAGATATTATAACGATTGCCGGTAATTTAGATACTGAGAAATTTGACAAGCACCATAATTATCGTGGTTATCTAACTAAATCATTAAATCCAATAAATTACGCAAAGCAAATTAGCCACATCCCTCAATTGCATCTCTCCGGAGCAGATGACAAAAGAGTTCCAACTTTTATTACAGAACTTTATATAAAAGCTAGTTCATCTAACTGCGTTAAGTATAAGGTCTTCCCTAACATTACTCATGCAAAAGGCTGGGATACAGTTTGGAATAATATATTAAATATTCCGCTAAACTGTAATTAATACAATTTCGTGAGATTGCTACACTCATTTAATTCGGGCGTTGTTGCATGGCTTGAGAATTGTCTTATATGTCATTCCCGCGAAAGCGGGAATCCAGTCAATTTTAATGTCACCCCGTGACTTGACCACGGGGTCTTGTATCGCAAACTACGTCCTAAGATACCGCGATCAAGTCGCGGTATGACAAGGGAAAAACTGGTCCACGCAGGCAATGCCATAACACCACTATTTTTGCTTATAGACAGTCACCCGCATCTGGTGTATTGCCTTAAAGCCTAAATAAACTGCGATACGTTCTAGTATAATTTCTTGGTAAAAAGATATTTCTAAAGCTGTTGCATGATCTTCTGCTTGTATAAACAGTGTATTAATCTTTTGCTTTTTATTAGTATCAGCAATTATTTTTAAAGGTAATACCTTATCACTAAATTTAAATCCGACTATTTTATTCCAATTAAACATAATTTCAGGAAGCAAAGGATGCTGCCTTGCAAATATATGCCTAACTATTTTATGAACATCATCTTTAATTAGCTTCATCTTAATAGACTTTGGACAGTTACAGTAATTACTCCTAAAGCAAGCATTACAGATATTATAGGTGAGTATAACGACAGTACTGATAACATCATCAAAAATACATTACAAATCGCTATAATCGATACTACCCGTTTATGGGATTTACCTTTTTTGACCGCTTTTTGGAAAAAATGCTTTAAGTGAGGTTGCCAAATTTTTTCTTTATTTACTAACCTAATTAATATGGTTAGTACCGCATCGGTTAAGTAATATAAACTAGCGATAAAACAAGCTACAAATAAGTTAATATTTGTAGTAGCAAGCATTAACAAACAAAAACCTAGTAAGAAACCAAGGCTAATGCTGCCCACATCCCCTAAGAATATTTTTGCCGGCTGCCAATTAAATATTAAAAATCCAACAGAACAACCAAGTATAATAATATTCATACTAAATATAAAATATGGATTAGCAAGTACCTGAAATTGTAGTAGACATAATATAAGTATAGTACTTGATAGATGAATAGACTCTATACAACTCATGCCGTCTATACCATCCATAAAATTATATATATTAACAAATCCACTTAAAGCTATAATTAATGCAATAAAAATAAGATATATCGGTACATTAATATTAGCAGCAAAATCCAGAGAGATAAAAAGATAGATAGCAAAAGCAGAACAAATTAAATGAGTTATCAACCGAATTAGTACCGGCACAGGTTTTAAATCATCTAAAAAAGAAACTGTCGCAATTACAAATAATGGCGGTAATATTTTTGCTGAGTTAGTAAGCAAACCGCTTGTTATATATTCAAAACTGCTTAAAGCAGCCATTACAACAATTACGATAGCAAGACCACCACCACGAGGAGTTACCTTATCATGAGAGCGACGACTACTAGGTACATCAACTAAACCGAATGCCGCAAGATATTTGGTTAATATACATGTTAGTATAGTAGTTGCTATAAAAGAAAAAATAAATAATACAATATAGCTATTTATATTCATAGTAACATGTTAGATTTAAAGCTAAAATATTTATTATTACTGATAATTACATGATCATGCACTACAATATTTATTGTTTTACACATATCTACTATTATATTTGTCATATCAATATCAGCTTTTGAGGGGTCAGGGCTACCACTTGGATGATTGTGAACAAGTATAATATTACTCGCTTCATTAAACAACGCTCTTTTAATTATTTCTCTTGGGCATACAGCGGCTTGATCTATAGTTCCTTGGCTTAAAACTTCATCAGCAATCAAAATATTTTTTTGTTCAAAAATAATACCCGAAATTGTTCAAGCCGCATATTACCCATATTAACTTTTAAATAATCGATCAAAGAACCCCATGAAGCAATAATATTTTTATTTATTATCTTTTGTTTTAATGCTCTATTTATTAATTCACGTACTATAGCAAAATTGATATATAAATTCTCATTAGTACCGCTAATACTAAGCAATCTTTCTTTATCAATATTGATTAAATCAGTAATACTACTAAAATTTTCCAGTAATTTTTTGGCTAGAGGCTTTACATCTTTACGAGGAATAGACGAAAATAGCATCAGTTCTAATAACTCATAGTCGGAAAAATTTGCCGCTCCTGAAGTCACAAATCGCTCTTTTACCCTTTTACGATGACCTATATAATGAGGCGTTACCTCTTCTTTTATAGCTATCTCGGGAACTATCTCAGGTTCGTCGTCGAAGAATTCCATTAGCTTATAGTTTAACATAGGGAGGATAATCTAATTTTTTAGGGGATAATGTAAATATTTCAAAGCCGTCTTTAGTAACGCCTATAGTATGCTCAAATTGTGCTGATAAAGACTTGTCACGTGTGGTAACTGTCCAACCATCAAGGCTACTTAATATAGTATCATATCCGCCGGCATTTACCATAGGCTCAACAGTAAAAAACATACCTTCTTCTAAAATAAGCCCTGTTCCGCTGCGACCATAATTTAATATTGATGGCTCATCATGAAACACGCGACCGATCCCATGACCAGTATAATCTCGTACTACAGAATAATTATGCTTTTCAGCATAGCTTTGAATAGCATGACCTATATCACCGAGCCTTGCTCCTGGTTTTACTACCTCAATCCCTTTCATCATTGCGTCATAAGTTACTTGAATAAGGCGTTTTGGTTTTATTGCTACATCGCCAACATAATACATACGGCTAGTGTCACCATACCAACCATCTAAAATTACTGTAACATCAATATTTATTATATCACCATTTCGTAATGGCTTATCGTTTGGAATGCCGTGACAAACTACGTGATTTATCGAGGTGCAAATAGATTTCGGAAAACCTTTATAATTTAAAGGGGCAGGAATGGCATTATTCGAAATAATAAAATTATGACAAAGATCGTTTAAACTATTTGTAGTAACGCCTGGCTTTACATGCGGTTCTATAAAATCAAGTGTTTCAGCAGCTAACCTGCCAGCTGCCCGCATTTTCTCAAAATCTTTCTCGGAATGAATTTTTATGGTCATGTTATACTATGTGTTCTCTATAGAACTATATTATAACATAGTTTTTTAAAAGGTGTAAATTCTATTTACCTTATATTCTCTAAGTGAGCTTTTAAGAATTCAGGAGCAAAATCTGCTCCATTAGACCAAACAATGGTCTGCAATTCTTCGTCAAGGGTTACTTCGGCAAATAAATTTTGTCTTTAAGAGGTTCAAATACTGAACCAACTAAATGCTTATATAAGTTTATATTTCCTCTAGTACCATCATCAAAAGACAATTGTAAATAATAATTATCAATATATTTTACAGATATTACATGTAACATTTTTTACTTCAATGGATATCATTGTCATTCCCGCGGATGCGGGAATCCAGCATAAAGCGAGATACCTAAGCTTTTAATTTTAAAAACTTACTGTATTTGTACTTTTTTCTGGATTCCCGCATCCGCGGGAATGACATAATCTCTTCGCAATGACGATTGTAATTGTCCCTAGTATAACATTTTTCTCCAAGGTGTAAATTTTCTTGTTTAATTTACTTCAAAATAGTATGTTATAGTAAATTTCTATCAATAAGTATTTAATGCTATACTACGTAAACAAATTTCTTTCAAATAGTAAAGTACAAGCTGTTATTTTAGGAATAATCGGGCTTGCTACTATTTCGATGCTTATATCATATAAGCTTGATGACCCGTCTTTTAATTCGGCAACAACTGGATATACTAATAATTTATTAGGGATTTTTGGTTCTTATCTATCTGATTTTTTATATCAATTTTTTGGGGTGGCAGCTTTTATAATACCGCTTTCTTGTTTTATTTGGGGGAAGAATTGCTGGCAACAGAAATATCGCAAATCCTTTATCCGTATATCGGTAATGCTACTTGCTCTTTTCAGCACCGCAGCTTTACTATCTAATTTTGATCTGGATTTTGTACCATCTAATGGCGGTGGGGCGGCTGGTATAATTATTTTCGATTATCTTAAACAATTTACAAATCAGCTTCATTTATTGTTAGTATTTTTTACATTTATTATATTTGTTGTTTTATTTGAAATTAAATTTACTTCTTTAAGTAGCTTTGTTATTAAGTTAAGTAAATTTTTAGCATATCAAATACAAACTTTTTTCTATAATCTATTTTCACAATTAACTTTGCCAAAATTATTTTCCGGTAAAGCAGATAATAAAATAAAGATTACTCCTTCTTATACAAAGCCGGTAAGCGAAAAAATAAGATTTACAGAAGAGCCAAAGTCTATTATGGCTAAACCAGCCCCTGTAAATCCTATAAAATTCTTTAATAAACCTGCTGCTCCTAAAATCTCTCAAAATGAAACAGCAGCATTGCCGCCAATTTCTTTACTTCGCAACCCTGAAAGTCATCATATAAAAGGTGCTTCATCGTCAGAGCTTAAACAAAAAGCCGAAGAATTGTTGACTGTACTAAATGATTTTGGTGTGAAAGGACAAATAATTAATATAAGCCAAGGTCCGGTAGTAACTTTATATGAGTTTGAACCGGCAGCAGGCACTAAAACCTCAAGAGTAGTAGGGTTATCCGATGATATAGCTCGCTCGCTCTCAGCCTTATCGACAAGGATTGCGGTAGTACCTGGTAAAAATGTGCTTGGTATTGAGTTACCTAATAAGCAGCGAGAATTCTTTTGCTTGAAAGAGCTTATAGAAACACCGGAATATCAAGATACATCTACTTTATTGCCTTTAGTTTTAGGTAAAGATTTGGCAGGTAAACCGCTTATCGCCGATCTTGCCAAAATGCCGCACTTGCTTGTTGCAGGAACAACTGGCTCAGGTAAATCGGTGGGAATTAACGCTATGATCGTTTCGCTGTTATATCGCTATACCCCTGAAGAGTGCCGCTTTATCATGATTGACCCAAAAATGCTTGAGCTATCAGCATATGACGGAATACCGCATTTATTAACGCCCGTGGTAACTGAACCGGCTAAAGCAGTGGTGGCACTAAAATGGGCAGTCAAAGAAATGGAAAACCGCTATAGAATGATGAGCAATATCGGTGTTAAGAATATTGCCGGCTATAATACTAAGATTCAAGAAGCAGTTAAAGAGGGAAGAATAATTGAGAAATCAATTCAAACAGGCTTTGATCCTGAAACCGGCAGACCTATCTATGAAACTGTGGCGATGAATATGGAAAAGCTGCCATTTATAGTAGTGATTGTTGATGAGATGGCTGATTTAATGCTAGTTGCCGGTAAAGATATCGAGATGTTGATACAGCGTTTAGCACAAATGGCAAGAGCAGCCGGTATTCATATTATTATGGCAACGCAAAGACCATCGGTAGACGTTATTACTGGTGTGATCAAGGCTAATTTCCCAAGCCGTATCAGCTTTAAGGTTACTTCTAAAATCGATAGCCGCACTATCTTAGGCGAACAGGGTTCAGAGCAGTTACTTGGTATGGGTGATATGCTATTTATGGGCAACACCTCTAAAATTACAAGGGTACACGGACCTTTTGTTAACGAATCTGAGATTGAGCAAATTACGGAATATTTAAAAGAAACAGGCATACCAGAATATATATCTGCTGTAACAGAGCAACCTGATGAAGATGATAGTAGTATTGATATCGGTGATGGTACATCAGACGAAGTACTTTATAAAAAAGCTGTGCAGATAGTACGTGATGAACGTAAATCTTCTATTAGCTATATTCAAAGATCGCTTAGAATCGGTTATAACAAAGCTGCCAATTTAGTTGAGAAAATGGAAAAAGAAGGGATAGTATCCCCACCGAATCATACAGGTAAAAGAGAGATATTATTACCGGAGAGGTAAGAGAATGCCATGCCAAAGCTTAAATATTTGTTATCCCGTGGCTTGTCCACGGGAGCATTGCCTGTGTGGATTAAAAAATGTCCTATATGTCATTCCTGCGAAAGCAGGAATCCAGGAAAAAAAGCATAAATATAGCAAATTTTAAAATTAAAAGCTCGATTTCTCTCGCTTTATACTGGATTCCTGCTTTCGCAGGAATGACATCGGAATCACGCAACAATGCCACGCGGGAATGACATATAAAAATTATATAATCAACAATTTAAAACAAAATCAATGAAATTACTAACTGCTAAGACTTACTTAATATTTCAAACAATCACTAGAATAGCTTTATGCACATATGCGTTATTCTATAAACAAGTTTCGTTTATAGAATTGCCGTTAGTGTTTATTTTCGGATTGATTAACGATTTTATTTCTGCGGCTTATTTTTTACCTGTAATGTTAGTTTTAATATTGCTAGGAAACTTAGCACTATCAAGGTTTAGAATAGTCTACACGCCGCTTTGTTACTTATTTTACTGCGGTTTTATTGCCTCACTAATTTTTATTACAGCAGCTGAACTTACTTTTTGGGATGAGTTTGGTACTCGCTTTAATTTTATTGCCGTTGATTATCTAGTATATACTCATGAAATTATCGGCACAGTTAAAGAATCTATGCCCTATATAGAGATCATTAGCGGAATTCTGATAGTTAGTGCTATTACTACCTATATCTTACGAAAAGCTGTTATTGATGCAGCATATAATATAAATAGAAAATGCTGTTTAGCTACAGCAATTATTCTAGCTGCAATTAGTTTTATTGCGTTTAAATCTTATAGCCCTGAAAAACTAAATTTCCATTCTAATAAATATGCAGAAGAGCTTGCTAAAAACGGTCCTTATGAGATTTTCTCGGCTTATCTTAATAACAGCTTAAACTATAATAGCTTTTATCCTACTATTGATAATAATCAAGCTTTAAACATAGTACGTGATAGCTTACAAAATAATAGTGACAAGTTCGTGGGTGGTGACTCTATCGAGCGTATTATTACCTCTAAAAATCCGAATAAGCAAAAAGATAATGTAATCTTTATTACAGTAGAAAGCTTAAGTGCCAAATTCATGCAAAGCTTTGGTAATAGCGATAATATTACGCCTTACTTGGATGAATTAACAAATAAAGGCATGTTCTTCACTAATATTTACGCTACTGGTACAAGGACAGTGCGGGGACTTGAAGCTATAACTTTATCGATTCCGCCAACACCAGGTTCATCAATCGTGCGTAGACCTGATAACCATAATTTATTTAATATCGGCACTGTGTTTAGGAATCAAGGATATAACACTAACTTTATATTTGGTGGTTATAGCTATTTTGATAATTTACGTAATTATTTTGGCGGTAATCACTATAATATAATAGACCGAGGTAACTTAACAGCTTCAGAGATAAGCTTTGCAAATGTATGGGGAGTAGCAGACGAGGATATTTTAAATAAGGCAATAGAGCAAGCTGATACGGACTATAAAGATGGTAAACCATTTTTCTCATTAATCATGACTACTTCAAACCACCGACCTTATACTTTCCCTGAGAATAGGATTGATCTACCATCAGGTGGTGGACGTAATGCAGCAGTTAAATATACCGATTATGCGATAAATAAGTTCTTAGAAACTGCTAAAACTAAAGAATGGTTTAACGATACTATCTTTGTTATTACTGCCGATCATTGTGCTTCAAGTGCTGGTAAAACGGAGCTACCTGTAGAGAAATATCATATACCACTAATTATCTACGCACCACAAATATTAAAGCCAAAAAAAATAGATAATCTAGCAAGTCAAATAGATATAGCCCCAACGATTTTCGGTTTGCTTGGCTTTGAATATAAAAGCAAATTATGGGGGCAGGATATAATAAATAATCCAGCAAATAGAGCTTTCATTAGCACTTATCAGTTACTAGGCTTTTTAAAAGACGATAAGCTAGTAATTTTAAGCCCTAAACTACACCCAAAAACCTATATATTATTAGGAGAAGAAAAAGAAGAGATACCAAACTCTATTAACCTTACCGAAGAAGCAATTAGCTTTTACCAAACCGCATACGATTTTTACGTACAAGGTAAATTAGTTGAATAAAAGATAGTGGTATTAAGTTATAATTATTTTTAAGAAAATTTAAGTCCGATTATAGATACTATTAAGGTAGTAACAAAAAATAAGCGTAATATAGATACCGGTTCATTGAAAACAAGTATACCTAATATAACTGTACCTGCCGCACCTATGCCTGTCCATACGGCATATGCAGTACCCATTGGGATCTTACCCAAGGTTTTAGCAAGACAAGTAAAGCTTAAAGCTCCAAAAAAAATAAAGGCAACTGTAGGTTTTAGTTTTGTCAAACCATCTGAATATCTTAATGAAATAACAAATGCTATTTCAAATAATCCTGCTAGAATAAGAAGTAACCAATACATAAGATAATTCTATAAAAAAATTAATATATACAATAATGCTACCCACAAGAGGTTTTACTAATTAAATCATAAATTATCTTAATATTACTAAAACCATACTAAAAAATAAATAAAATATTGAAAATTTTAATATTTTTTACTGTCTTCTATGATATTTAAGCTTAAGCACACAAGATTATATTGAGAAGATTTTTATTCTACTTATCAACATCATTTAGCCTTAATACAATAACGTTTTTCATTGACATTATCATTAATGTATTTTAATAATTACGCCCGAAATATATTAATTAATGAAAATAACTATGACTACAGCTTACTACAGACACAAATATTGCCCAGATACTAGCTATTTAAGACCAAAGCATATGCCTATTTCAAAAACTCCTATAAGAAAGTTTTTTGAATCTTTAATACCCCCCAAAATTATAGATTCTGAAAAATGGACAGATTTGCATTTAGCAGTAGGATATAAAAATATAGAGTTAGTACAGAGTGTATGTAACAAGCAAAATATTAATATTAAAGATGCCAAAGGTAGAACTGCTTTAGAACTAGCAATACTTGGCGGCAATTTAGATGCGGTACATTTTCTAGTTCAAAATGGCGGACAAATTGCTCCTAACATGCATGGTTGGTCTGCTATTCATTTAGCCATCAAAGTTGGTAATTTAGATACAGTAAAATATTTATACGAGAATACTAAATTTAATAAGTTTGATAAATATGGTTTAACCTTACAAGATTGGGCAGAAAAAATTGGTAATGAGCAAATACAAAGATTTTTTTTTGATATAAATCATAATAACAAAACCCCATTAGAGCTTGCTGTAGAATCTAAAAATATCTCATCAATTAAGACATTAATTAGCAAAGGAGCTAAATTTGACATTAAAAGTGAGCTTGGATATCAAATTTTCAATCTCGCTATTGATTCTAAAAGTATAAGCCTTATTGAGTATTTAACTAATAAATTCTTAAACTTAAACTCTAAACAAACACTACTAGAGAAAATTGTTCAAATTCATGATAAGAACATAAATATTGCAAAGCTAGCTAAAACTTTAATTGAGAAATTAGATTGTACTAAAATTGATAACGCAGTTGGGCAGAAGCTTTTAATTAAAGCCACCTATGCTAATGATCTAGATTTAGTAAAAGCGTTACACGATAAAGGAGTTAAGCTTGGGACTAAAGACTTGCTTGGACGTACCTCTTTACATCACGCAATCAAAGCGGGAGAGGGAAAAGATTTAATAGAGTTCTTAATTGATAATGCTGGTATTGATATTAATGCTTGTGATAAATCAGGCTCTACTCTTATGCATTGGGCTGTAAATAGTCACCATATACCTGCTATAAAATTACTACAAACCAAAAAAGCTGATTATTTTACGCCCGATTATTTAGGACAAACTCCTTTAAAGCTAGCCGAATATTATGGACATGATGATGTAATAGAGTTGCTTGCAGAAAATAGTTCAGCAGGATATTACGTTTAGAATAAGTAAAGGATAAGATCTGAAAAATCTTATCCTTTACCTATTTTAGGTTAGTTTTTTAGAAGTTTAGTTTAAGTCTTAAAGTACCACTTTGTGCATGGTATTTTTTAGCAAAGTTAAGACCATAATGTACTCCATACTCCATATTACCTTTCTTAACTACTACACCTGCTCCTAGATCATATAACATTTTAGTAGCTTTAGGTGTTTGTACCGGTAATGGCTCGTTAATACCATTAAGCTCTGCAACGATTGCTGGTGTTTTACCACTAAAGTCGTAATTAATAAACGCATGGGCTTGTGGTCTAATTATGAAATCATCCTTATAGAATGTCGTCTTAATTTCAGCTCCAAGTATTCCCTCAACTTTATTATATTGACGCTTCTTAATAGTTAAGTTTTGGAAAGTAGTACCCTGCTCTTGATATCCGGAATCTTTAATTCTAGTGAATCTTAGACCTGCCATTGGTGCAAGAGAACTATCTTTCCATAAGTAGTTATAACCTCCTACTACTTGAGCACTATAAGAAGTTGAGTTGTATTTACCATACGCATTCTCAGTACCATCTACAGTACCACGTAACTCATTAGTCTTAATTCTACTACGTGAATAGGTGGTTATACCCTCTATAAATAGATTATCTGCAAAATTGTATAATCCGTATACAGAACCCATATTAGTTTCGACTTTTGTAACATTACTAGATTTTGAATCTTTATAACGTAATTTCGTATCGATTCTAGTATAAGCAGCACCAAGGACTATATTATCATTTATAAACAGTATCAACACCGACTGATCCACCCTCAGATTTAGCTGTATAACCACTAAATCCGTCGCTTAGAGCTTTCTGCACTGCTTTTCCGTAATATGGACTTATCCATACACCGTAAACATTACCGGTATTATAATCATCACAATCACCACCTCCGACTGCTGCACCACGTTTACGTGAATCAGCTTCTTCCGAATCAGGGCTAGTACCGTCTGCGTTTTTAACAGCTTCCATTCTCTTATTGATTTCTTGATTACCCATGCTAGCATTATCTTTAGCAGCATTAAAGCCATCATTAGCATTAGAACGACTTATTCCACTATTTGAACTTCCGCCATTACCGCTACCACCTGCACCTACTTGGTTATCTCTGCTGCTACCAATAGCAGATATATCCGAAGCAGAACCATTATTATTTGAAGGTTGGTAAGTGCTTCCGCTTGCATTATTAGCAGGAACAACACCAACTGCACCATTTGTTGCTGAACCATTATAGCCTGAACCAGTAGATGATTTGTAGCCGTTCGGACTGCTGCCAGTGCTACTTACTCCACCATTTGAACCAGCTGATGAGTTATAGTTGTAGTTGCCTGATCTATTGCCTGTGTTACCACCATACGCATTATTACCTGTAGCACCTATATTACCACCAGATGCAGGGTTATAGTTACTTGGGCTGTTACCGGTATTTCCTCCAGTTCCTACGGATGGGTTATAGTTGCTTGGACTGTTGCCTGTACTTCCACCTGTACCTACTGATGGATTGTAGTTACTTGGGCTGTTACCGGTATTTCCTCCAGTTCCTACTGATGGGTTATAGTTGCTTGGACTGTTGCCAGTATTTCCTCCAGTTCCTACTGATGGGTTGTAATTGCTTGGGCTATTGCCTGTACTTCCTCCAGTTCCTACTGATGGGTTGTAGTTACTTGGGCTATTGCTGGTATTTCCTCCAGTTCCTACTGATGGGTTGTAGTTGCTTGGACTGTTGCCTGTATTTCCTCCAGTTCCTACTGATGGATTGTAGTTACTTGGGCTGTTACCGGTATTTCCTCCAGTTCCTACTGATGGGTTGTAGTTGCTTGGGCTATTGCCGGCCTTTCCTCCAGTTTCTTAATGAGACGGCGACCACCGAGATCTACACCCTTTCCCTCCACGACGCTCTTCCGATCTGTTGTAGTTGCTTGGGCTGTTGCCGGCATTTCCTCCAGTTCCTACTGATGGATTGTAGTTACTTGGGCTGTTACCAGTATTTCCTCCAGTCCCAACTGACGGATTGTAGTTACTTGGGCTGT
>CAJYCU010000015.1:0-13784 GCA_913698395.1 Graphium doson
AATATAGAAAAAAATCTTTTCTTCTTCAGGATATTTAGCCATATTAGGACGCTTTTTAAACTCTTCTTCGCTCATTACCATGATTCATTACCTACTGCATCATCGTTCTATTGTATAAATTAGTTCCATCTCTGTCATCCCGTGGCTTGTCCACGGGATCCAGTTAAAAATTATAAAGTAATTTTTTCATATAGACCATACTACTTTGGATAATATTGTTAAAATTAAAAGCTCGATTTATCTCGCTTTATGCTGGATCTAGTTCCCAAGCCACGGGATGACATTAAAAACATAATTAATTAGCCGCCAATTTTGAATTCTCACCATTTGCAGCAACTTTATTCTTACTCGCAATCCAATTATCAAAATCCTCTTTGCTTACTACCTCTATAGCAATCGGCATGAAGCTGTGATTAATGCCGCAAAGCTCGGAACACTGCCCGTAATATATACCTTTTTTAGCGACTCTTGTCCATGTTTCATTTACTCTTCCGGGCACGGCATCTATTTTAAAACCAAGAGACGGAACAGCAAAGCTATGTATTACGTCACCGGCTGTAATTAAAAACCTAACTGTAGCATTCTCTGGTATTAATATTCTATTATCAACGTCTAATAATCTTTTTTGGTCAGGTTTTAGATTTTCATCTGAGATCATAACACTATCAAATTCTATATCATTATGATCAGGATATATATAATGCCAATACCATTGGTAGCCTACTACTTTAATAGTTAAGTCCGCTTGAGGTATTTTTTCGGCGTGACGCAATATTCTAAAAGATGGCACGGCGATAATCACTAAAATTATTATAGGTATTACAGTCCAAATTATTTCTATTAAAACATTATGCGAAAATTTTGCTGGTACTGGATTATTCCTTGCATTAAATCTAATACATACAAAAGCTAGCAATCCGGCAACAAATAAAACTATAGCAGTAGAGATATAAAGTAAGAAATCGTGGAATTTATGTAACTCCTCCATGATCGGGCTTGCAGGTGGCTGAAATCCCATTTGCCAAGGCAAAGGCTCAGAAGCAAAGCAAAAGCTACTAAATAAAACTAAGCCAATTAAAGTAATAACATTCTTCATAAAGTACATAATACAGGTTATTTTTATATTAATATAAATGGATATGTATTTTAATTAAAGCAAAAATCGATAAATAAAATAAATTTTATATGCTATTAATGATGTTTGAGGTGGAAAATGTACCTATATCAGGGTGTTGTATTAACTCTATAACTTCTATTACTCGGGCATTTATTAATTTAGCTTGAGTTTGTTTATTCGTTAATTGAGGATCATATTTTGTTACAGCAATTACAGACGGACAAATATTTTGCACTAATAATGCATAATCGTTAAAACCTTTTAACTCAGGTAACATAAGTACTTTATCAACAAATGTAAGGGAACTTAAAATTTTTGCTCGTTGTAGCTGATTATGAATAGGTTTCCGCTTTTTATATTTAATTATTGTTTCATCAGGCTCTAAAGCAACGATCAAATATTTACCTTGCTTTTTAGCTTCATGTAAAAACTCCAGGTGACCATAATGTAACACATCAAAGCAACCTCCTACCAAAACTATTTTGCTATTTGGTAAACATTTTTTATTTGAAGAAATATTCTCATAATATTCTATTTTTGATGGTTTAACACCTTGATTATTAAACGAACAAGAAGTGAAGTTTGTAAGAATTAATAAAAATAGGAATAATCTAAACATAATTTTAATTATTAGAAATTAAAGAAAATTAACTTTAATAACACAAAAAATATAAAATAAAAACAAAAAGTATTTTGAATAAAACGATTTAAAACTAAATTATTTTATATTTTTTATTGTAATTTGTATTTATATAGTTCATATTAATAATAACGAAACCAAGATAACTTCTAAGTAATAAATGAAAAACGACACGCTATCTTACGATTTTGATGATGTATTATCAGTTCCTTATCTTAGTGCACGATTCAAAAAAGTTCTTACCTCTGTTTCCCTATTACTATTTATAGCATTAGTTATATTTGTCTCTTTTGCTGTTAATAACTATGTGAATGATACTTTATCTATAACATTAGTACGTCCTGAGGCTGAAGAAGTTCAAGAAGCAATTTCATTTAAAGAAGTAACAGTTAAAAAAGGCGATACTATAAATTCTATTCTGAGCGGTCAAAATATCCCAAGAAATGATATAGAAAAAATATTAAGCTTAATAAAAGAAAATAAATTATTGCCATCACTTAAAATAGGGCAGCAAATTACTTTTGAATATGAAACAAAAATTACCGAAAATGATGATGAGGATTTAACTTCTGAAACAGTATTTCTTAATAAGATTATTTTAGCTATAGATAAACTTAAGACTATTGAAATAATAAGAGAGAATGATAATTTTAAAATTGCGGAAATTATCGTGCCTTTAACAAAAACAGTGGCTAAGTCATCGGTAAATATTGAGTCAAACTTTATGTCTGCTCTTAAGAAGCTTGGTTTGTCAAATAATAATATAATAGAGCTTATTAATGCTTATGCTTATCAAATTGATTTTCAGCGTCAAATAAAAAGTGGTGATACTGCGACTGTTATAACAGAAAAATACGTAACGGAAGATGGTAAGTTTTCCCATCACGGTAAGATTTTATATGTCTCGTTAAATCTTTCAGGAAAAGAATATAATATTTATCGCTATTCACATGATAATAATGTAAATAATCATGCATTTTTTTCTGAAGATGGTAAAAGTGTAAAAAGAAGTTTGCTTAGAACTCCTTTAAAAGTTATAAAAGTTTCTTCACAATATGGTATTAGGAAGCACCCTATACTTGGTTATACCAAAATGCATAAAGGGGTTGATTTTGCAGCACCGACTGGAACACCTATATATTCGGCGGGTAATGGTGTTATTACTGAAATAGGTTGGAAATCAGGTTATGGGAAATTTATCCAGATAAAACATAGCGGTACGTTATCTACTGCCTATGCTCATGCATCAAATTTTGCTAAAGGTTTAAAAGTAGGAAGTTTAGTAAAACAAGGTGATATTATAGCATATGTTGGAAGCACCGGTAGAGCTACAGGTCCACACTTACATTATGAAGTTAAAATTGATGGTAAACATGTTAATCCTATGTCCGTTAAAACAACACCAGGTGTAGAATTAAGCGGAAAAAAATTAGAAAAATTCAAGCAGTTTAAAAAAGAAGTTAAAACCTTGAATGTTAAGCTTGATAAAGATTTGCAGGCTAATAAAGTAGCTGAAGTTTCGGTATAACGTGTTAGTGTCATTTTGTGGTAGTCGTCATTGCGAGGAGGCATTGTTGCGTGGATCAAAAAATGCCCTCGGTGTCATACCGTGGCTTGACCACGGTATCCAGAAAAACAACTAAAAATATCAATATTATTGATATTTTTAACTGGATCCCGTGAATAAATCACGGGATGACAGGGGAAACTGATCCACGCAACAATGCCTTGCGAGGAGCATAGCGACGAAGCAATCTCAGGAGTTATATTCTATTTCATGAGATTGCCACGTCGATGCTGTGTGCATCTCCTCGCAATGACGAAAGCTTCTCTTCATTCCCTTATAAAAATCCCTAAATAATTATGATTCTATCATTTAAAAAATTATATCTAACATTTGCTCGTAGTAGCCGTATTATAATAACATTAGTGATTATTGATCAATTGACTAAATGGTGGTTTATCAATAATCTAAGATGGAAGCCTGGCTTGACCTTAAAGGTCACTTCTTTTTTAAATATGGTTTATACTTGGAATTATGGTATTAGCTTCGGTTTAATGCGTGATTATTATCAATATAGTAACATCGTGTTTTTAATAACAAATACGATTATTGTTTGTTATTTATATTATTTAATGATGAGTTCCAAAACCATAGGAGGCTTTGCTGGTTATAGCTTTGTAATTGGTGGTGCTATCGGTAATTTAATTGATAGATCATTTCGAGGAGCTGTTTTTGATTTTATACATTTTCATTATCAAGATTATAGCTTTCCCGTATTTAATCTAGCTGACTGTTTTATTACACTTGGAGTAATTATCTTAGTGGAAGATTATTATAGTGCTAAAAAAAATATTGAAGAAAAAGCTAAAGAGAATTATGATAAAGCCCAAATTGAGGCTATGGCTGAAAAGATTCGTAATGCTCCACAAGGCGATAACGATAAAATATAATATAATCTAAATAATCTATAAGGTATTAAAGTGAGAAAAGTTTTTTTATTATTTACTGTTTTATTAATTACTTCTGCATGTAATAAAAAATTAAAAGAAACTGTAGGGATATCAACAGCTGGTCCTAATGAGTATCAAGTTCAGCGTAGTAAGGCTTTAGAAGTACCACCTCATTATTATTTACCTGTTCCAACTAACAATCAAGCAGTTTATAATAATGTTAATGATCAGGTCAACCTTAATGAGGGTGAGCAAGCATTAATGAAAGATGTTAAGTAATGTTTTATGTCATTCCCGCGTAGGCGGGAATCCAGTAAAAAAATACAAATACAGTAAGTTTTTGAAAAAAAAGCTCGATTTATCTCGCTTTATACTGGATTCCCGCCTACGCGGGAATGACATCGTGTAATTAACTCATGACTATCCATAAAAGACAAAATATAGGTGTTTTTGGGCTTGGTAAAACTGGTATTTCGGTTTATGAAGAGTTGCAAGACAAATGTAATATAATTGTATATGATGATCTAGAAGCAAATAGGGATAAGTTTGAGGAATTATTCGGTAAAAATTATATTATTCCCATATCTGATATAAAATGGCAAAATTTAGATAAAATTGTATTAAGTCCTGGGATTCCTCTAACACACGAGATAGTCAAGATCGCAAAAAATTTTAATATCCCGATCACTTCCGACATAGATTTATTTTTCGAAAAATCTAAAGGTTTAAATCTCCTAGCTGTGACTGGTACAAACGGCAAAAGTACTACCACTGCTTTAATTAGTCATATCTTAAATAGTAATGGTTTAGATTATCCATTAGCTGGTAATATCGGCGTTCCAGTTTTGCAAGCTAAAGCAAGTAAGGGTGGATATGTGCTTGAGTTATCTTCCTTTCAGTTAGATTTAGTGAAAACTTTTGCTGCTAAAATAGCAGTGCTTCTTAATATTACTCCTGATCATTTAGATAGGCATGAAAATATGGAAGGTTATATTACAGCAAAATCTAAAATTTTTGATCGAATGGATAAAGATAGTTACGGGATAATTAATATTGATAATGATTATTGCCATGAAATTTTTACAAATCTACAACAAAAACATCATATTAAATTAATCCCTTTTTCAGTTACCAAAATTCTTGAAAAAGGTATATCAATAGTTAATGATATAATTACCGATAATTTCTTTGAGCATATTAGTTTTAAACTAATATCTAATAAGAGTCTGCAAGGAATTCATAACAGCGAGAATATTGCAGCAAGCTATGCAGTTGCTAGAATAATAGGTCTTGAGCCTATAAAAATTGTTGAATCTATAAGTAGTTTTCAAGGACTGCCGCATAGGATGCAGTATTTAGGTAGTACAAAAGGTATAAATTTTTACAATGATAGCAAAGCGACAAACTCTATAGCTGCCGTGCAATCAATTAAAGCTCTTGATAATATTTATTGGCTTGCAGGCGGTATTGCTAAAGAGGGTGGTATTGAGGAAATAAAACCTTATTTCAGTAAAATCAAAAAGGCTTATTTTTATGGGCAAGCTAAAGAAATGTTTGCAAATACTGCCAAAGATGTAATAGATTTTGTTATATGTGATGATCTTAAACAGGCTTTTGAACTTGCTTATAAAGATGCTTGCAAGGATAACGAGAAAGAAAAGAATATTTTACTTGCACCTTGTTGCAGTTCATACGATCAGTTTAAAAATTTTGAAGAACGTGGTGAATTGTTTATTAGATTGTATAATACTCTTATTTGTGCTTATGACAAAAATGCCTTATTAAAAAAATTAATTTGTTAATATAATTTAATATTAAAATTATGTAATATATTAATAAGCAAGTTAATAATTTTATTAGCTTGTGATCTTAAAAGAACTATTTAAAAATTAAAAAAGAGGTTTTGTATGTTAGGATTTATTACAGCATTTTTTACGATTGAGAGTAGTAATACAAAAAATGATAAATCAATAAAAGGGAAAATAAAAACGATGAAGCAATAGTAGACACATTCTTAAACATGAGTCTAGAAAGTATAGAAAAGGCTTTCCCAAAGCCTTTCTCTTCTAATACGCATGTAGAAAAAAAAAGTAAATGTTGATGAAAATGATAACGGTATTTTTTCAACATTTTATAATACAGCAGTAAAATATGTATTGGATTTAGTAGCTCCAGTTGTACAATCGGTAGTACAATATGCTCGTGATTATATTGAAGGTGATTATAACAAATATACTCAAGATTGTAGTGTGCAAGGATGTTATAAACAAAATCATGACTCTGAAAACTATCTTGGTGAAAACTATTATGCTGAATTGACAGGAACTACAATATATGCACAATAACTAAATTGTTCTACAAAAGCATTGTTTTATGCGGATACCTAATCGTCATTGCGAGGAGAGGTCTCAATTTGGTAATCTTATGAAAATGTCTTATAAGATTGCTGAATCGCTATGTTCTTGGCAATGACGTTTTATTATTTAACTGGATTACTCCGTAATTTTCTAGTAATGATGTTAAAACTGATCAATGCAACAACATAAATAGAAATTACATAACTACAATATGAATAACGAAATATCGAATAATTTTATAAAATTATGGTGGCGTAGTACCGATCGCCAAATAGTTATTTCTTTAGTTATTTTATTTGCTTTTAGCTTAATGCTTGTGACTACTTCAGGTTCAGCAGTAGCAAGTAGAATAGGGCTTGAAGAAAATTATTTTGCATCAAGGCAAGTATTTTATCTAACAGCTGCCTCAGCTTTTATATTGTTATTTTCATGCTTTAATAAAAAATGGTTAAAGCGTTTTGCCATATTGGGTTTTATAGCTAGTGTAATTTTATTGATCGCTGTTAAATTCTTCGGTTATGAAGTGAAAGGAGCAACTAGGTGGATTAATATTGCTGGCTTATCTATTCAGCCGTCAGAGTTTATTAAGCCATTTTTTGCAGTCGTTACAGGCTGGATATTATCGTTAAAATTTAATGATGATTTCCCAAGCTTTACAGTTTGTTCTATACTTTACTTTATTGTTGCTATTCTCTTAATCATTCAACCAGATTTTGGAATGCTTGTGATGATTACGGCAGTTTTTGGTATTCAGCTTTTTATTGCTGGTATGCCGATATTTTGGATTGTTCTAGCGGGTTTTTTAGGAATGATAGGAGTAACTATTGCATATTTTTGGTTACCGCACGTTACGCAAAGGATTAACTCGTTCTTAGATCCTGATAGTAGTGAGAATTATCAAGTTAGCAAGTCTCTGAAAGCTTTTGAGCATGGTGGTTTATATGGTAAAGGTCCAGGGGAAGGGGCAGTAAAGCAGGTGCTACCTGATTCACATACTGATTTTATTTTTGCCGTTGCTGGGGAAGAATTTGGAGCTATTATTTGCCTTATCGTTATAGGTATATTTGCGTTTATAGTACTTAGAAGTCTTGCTAAGCTATTAAATGAGCAAGATAAATTCGTCCAATTTGCTGCTAGCGGTATTGTTGCACAATTAGGGCTTCAGGCAATAATTAATATGGGTGTAACTTTGCATTTACTGCCTACTAAGGGCATGACGCTGCCTTTTATTAGCTATGGCGGCTCTTCAACGCTTGCAATTGCTATAGCTACTGGTATGCTTCTTGGCTTTACTAAATACCGAACGCCGCTTGATTCGTACAAGATAAATAAAATAGAAATATGAAAAAGATAGTTTTAGTGGCAGGTGGAACAGGCGGTCATTTTTTTCCAGCAGTTGCTCTTGGGGAGGAGTTAATAAAAAGAAAATATGAAGTTCATTTTATTACGGATTTAAGGTGTGAGAAGTATATAAATCATGATGTAGGATTAATTTTTCATGTCATAGATTTAAAACGACCAAAAAATATTTTATTATTCTTGCCGTTATTATCGCTTGCTATTTTTAAAGCTATTAAATTGTTATTTAGCCTTTCTCCCTCTGCTGTAGTAGGGTTTGGTGGTTATCCGGTTGTTGCTTCAATGTTTGCAGCAATTTTTCTAAGAGTGCCGATTGTAATTCATGAGCAGAATTCTTATCTTGGAAAGGTTAATAAATTTTTTGCAAATTTTGCTAAGAAAATAGCAATTTCTTATAAAAATACTAAAAACTTGCCTGTAGTTGTAAAGAATAGAACAGTAGTTACTGGCGGGATAGTTAGAAAGAATATTAGAAGCTTGGATTCGGTGGTCAAGCGACGGAATGACAAAGACCGTACCTTTAAAATTTTTATCTTTGGCGGCAGTCAAGGAGCTAAATTATTTTCAGAGTTAATACCTGAAAGCATCAAAGCTTTAATGCAAAAGCAGCCAAATCTTAAACTGCATATAACTCAGCAAGCAGCACTTGAGGATCAGGTAAAAATAAAAAATATATACTCAAATTTAAATATTACTTACGAATTAGCTGAATTTTTTGATAATATGGCAAATCAGTATAAAAATGCTGATTTAGTAATTTCAAGAGCTGGAGCATCTACTATAGAAGAGCTAACTTATATAGGGTTGCCAGCAATTTTTATTCCGCTGCCAAGTGCTGCCGATAATCATCAATATCATAATGCAAAATTATTAGAAGATGAGAAATGTGGTTGGTGTATGAAGCAAGATGATATATCAAGTGAAAAATTAGCCGAAAAAATGTTTGAGCTAATAAGTAATCCAAAGATACTAGAAAATACCTCGAAAAATCTATTAAAAAGAAGAAAAGAGGGGCATAAGTTGCTAAGTAACCTAATAGAAGAGCTAATTTAAACAATATAAGCTCTTTATTCTTGCAAGTTTGATTATTATGTGGCATTAATCATAATAGACTTTTTCATATGGCTTGTTTTTAAAGATAATTTGTCAAGTTATATAAATAAATCTAATTGAAGTTTTGGAATAATATATGTTGAAAAAAATTATAATATTATTTTTAGGTGTTTTTGTGCTGTCAGGTTGTACTGATAGCTTTAGAGGTTACTTCCAAAAATCTGCAAATAATAGGTTAGTTGATAGTAAAGGTTTTAAAGGTGGTAAAAGAAAACCTTTATATAATAATAAATATATTAGTTTAGCTAAAAAGAATATAGTTGAAGATAATCTTGACGATCCAGAGGATGACGATGACGATTATGATAATCCGTTAAGAGGGGAGCAAATTGATCCCGTCAAAAGAAATCGTGAGATATACCTTAAAATGATTAGACGAGATATGGAAAAATATAAAGCTGAATCAGGTGAATCTTCAGACGATGATGATATGACTTTAAGTAAAGCCAATAAGAAAGTTAGAAAGGACAATACTGATAAAGAAAGAAAAATGCAAGAAGAGCTAGACCAAATAAAGGCAATGCTGAGAGAAACTAAGCGTGATATATCAAAATATACTTGTCCAAATGCAACAGCAAATCAAAATTATGTACCTCCAGTTTCAAACTATGAACCTGTAGCACCAGTTAAAAATAATAAACCTTATAATAATAACTCTAAGGTAAAGCAAAAATTTATCCGTGAGGATGATGATTATAGTAGCAACGCTTGCTCTATTTAGTATACTCGTTTAATTTGAAAAATTGGTGTCGTTGTTTTTTGCTTTTAATCCGCTACTATACTATTTGTACGCAGCTAGTAAAATCTTCAAAACGACTAGCTCTTTTCCAAATTAAACTTCGTCTACTGCTCATTTTTTATGGTTATATGTCTTCCTGTGGCGGCATTGCCTGCGTGGATTAGTTTTTCCCTGTCATCCCGCAACTTGATCGGTGTTGTTGCATGGCTCGAAAAATGCCTTATATGTCATTCCCGCGTAGGCGGGAATCCAGAAAAAAGCATAAACACAACAAGCTTCTAAAGCTAAAAGCTCGCTTTGTCTCGCTTTATGCTGGATCCCCGCCTTTGCGGGGATGACATTGTACTTATTTTTTGAACCATGCAACAAAGCCGGCTTGTCCACGGGATCTAGTATAAAGCGAGAGAAATCGAGCTTTTCATGTTTGTATTTTTTATAACTGGATCTAGTTCCCAAGCCACGGGATGACACCAAAGTTGCTTTTCCTTGCAATGACGGAAAAGATCCCTATTTCACAAATACTAAATCATTATTTGATGAATCTTTAGAGCTATATTTATAATCTAGATATGAAAATTCTTTAAGTAGATCATGGGAGTCGATTAGATTATTGGCAATAAATTTTACCATATTTCCACGAGCTTTTTTAGCATTTATCCCAATAGTTGCTAACTTACCATTTCTATTTTCTTTAAAATGAATATTAATTATAGGATATTTTAACTTATCCTGATTTATTACAGATGAATATTCTTGCGATGCAAGATTAAGCAAATATTTATGTTTATGATGCTCAAGCCTCTGATTAATATAATTTGTAATCTCATCTTGCCAAAATTTGCTTAAATCGTTTATTTCATTTAGCTTTGCTGCCATCTCAAGCCTATAAGGTTTGATAGCATCGAGCGGTTTTAAAGCTCCATATAACCCTGATATGATAAGCAAATGCGATTGTAAAAAGTTTACTGCATCTTCGCTTAAATTTTCTGATTGTATATTGTTAAAAACATCACCCGCATAAGCAAAAATAGCTGCTTTGCTGTCTTGCTTGTCAAAATTCTGAAATCTTTCTTTATTTAAATGTGCCAATTTCTCGCTGATATCCATAGTTTTAGATAACTGAGCTTCAGAATAATTTTTAACTATAGAAAGTAGTTGATTTGTTATTTTAGGAAAAGCAGGGGAGGTTAGCTCCCCTTTGAAAGCTATCGGCTCAAAATTAAGAGTTTTAGCGGATGAGATAATAGTAAGCATTTAACGAACAGGAGGGTTTGGCAATGTTGAAACAGTACTAGCAATATTTCTATTAGTATCGTTGACTGTTCTCATGATAGTATAGCTTGGATCACCATCAGCTTGCATTACTTCTTTTGACTTGGTGTTTTTTTGATTAGAACAGCCAGTTAAAGCCAAAGCAGCAAATAAAATTATTAAATATTTCATAATAAAATCCTTTTTATAAATTTCTTATTTAAGATAATGGCTTATGGTGATTATGTCAAGCTATTGAGACGTGGAACTATAGCAAAAGGCTTGCAGTAGAAGATAAGTACTTTAAAAAAATAGCGGGAAAATCCCGCTATTTAAAAAATAAAATTTTTAATGTGATATAATAATATCGCCTGTTAGTTCAAAAACATCGAAGTTATGTATATCGGTATTTCCAGAAGTTTCAGCATGTTTATTTTTTAATATGTCCTCTAAATTTATTTCTAAATATTTCAATTCATAAGGAGGTTTATTAGAGTATTCTGTAAGGTTAATTTTAGGATGCTTTAATAAAGCTAAAGTAAATTCTTTAAATATCTCTTTAGGTATATCTTTTCCTCTAATGTCGAGAAAACAATCTAATAATATATTTAAAGCTGTAGGTTCGCTAGAAGAACGAGCACAAATATTAGGGTTGGCACCATTATCTAATAAAATTTTACCTACTTTAAAGTTACCAAATGTTGCTGCCATGTAAAGAGGTGTTTCCCCGTCTTTATCTTGAGTGTTGAGGTTTGCTTTATTATTTAATAAAATTTCTGCTATTTCTGCAGAGTCATTAGTTGCTGCTATATGTAAAGGTGTTATTTTATTACGATCTGCTATATTTACATCAGCACCTTTTTCAATTAATTTGCTAACCAAATTTTGGTAGTTTTTTCCTACTGCATAATGTAAAGGTGTTTTACCTTCTCGGTCGCAATATCTGGATTAATTTCCTTATGATTAAGTAAAGCTATGGCAGCTTTAAGGTTACCTATAGATATTGCATGATGTAGAGCTGTCTGCCCTTTTGCGTTTTGAGAATTAATAGTGTTAGAATCACAAAGCTTAACAAATTCAGAAATGTTAAGAGTAATTTCAAGATCTTTAGTTATTACCTTAAGTAATCTTTCCAAATTCATTGAAAATGTTGAGTTAAACATAGTAGTATCCCCTTAGTATAATTATTTTTAAATAATTATACACAATATAATTAACTATTGCAAGCAAATAATTAATTTATTAACTAATAATTAAGGATATCTTATAATGAAGATTCTTTAGGATAAAGCCAAACAATTAACAATCCGATTAAAAGACCGAGATTTAGGAGTAAATTGTATTCCGTCATGGAAATGCCTAAAAGCTTAATTGCCGGTTTGGTACAGGAAGTTATTGGCTGTGAATAAAGCATCTGTTTAATATGCTCGACAGATAAGCCTTTTGGGAAGCGAATCATGGACGAACAAAGGCTGCTTGGCTGAACTATTCCTCGCTCCACCATACTATGATAAGTTGATAATATGCAGGAGCTAAGAAGTGTTAAGAAAATAAATATTAAAGTGTATTTACTTAATTGCCTGATAATTAAAGCAGTTAGGCAAATTTTTATTAATGTTAGATAAGGAAATCTTTCGTAAACGCATAAAGGGCAGGGGGCGTAATGCAATATATACTCAGCAAAATAAGCAGTAGCAAGAGCTATTACGGAAATCGCAATTAAGCCTATATGCAGCATTTTATAGCTGTCTTTTCTTATGTAGTTTATAATAGTATTAAATGGCATATTTTTATTTTATAAAACGTCATTGCGAGAAGCGTATAATCTTGTTGCAGGGCTTGAAAAACGTTCTCTGCATAATAACTAGTTGTAGCGAATCGGTGACAGAAACTAATTATGTTTAGTTTGTCGACAGGATAACTTAACATTAAAGGTGCATCTGCAAAGGTGAACCATCTGCTTGCTTACCAATTTACGACTCTTTATTGTAAAGAATTATTATTCTTTAGCTTGCTAATTTTAGTTGCAATACGAAATGAATTATTTATAAACTCATTTACATAAGTATCTTACCAATCAGAGGCCTGTTCATAACTTAATTTGTTGCGCGGTTGCTTGTAAAATGTTTCGTTGCCGCGACTTTTTAATTTTTCATGTAACAAATTTAACGCATCATCGTGTTGGTCGTCCGAAAAATCTGTCTGTCTGAAATGATCTGGAAACATTGTAAGGTGATATTTTTATTTATTTTTATAATTAACATTACGCGTCACAAGTTATATTGGTTTCGCTGCTGAGAAACAAAAAAAACAATTTCATCTTAAAACCTGAAATCAATTGAAGAAGACGTTCTATTAGCCAAAGATTATACGGTCATATCGTCAGGAAACAAGCAACCTTAACAGACTTGTAGTATCAAATTTGCCCTTCTACAGTAGCTTTATAGAAATTTATTTTTTCTTACTTTTTTACACTACTGAGTTGTAAAATAAACTTGTAGAGAAATCGCCTTAAGGATTAAATTGTACATTAGTAAGGAATATGCATGACGATAACAGACCCATGTATGTTTATTTGTTTGTTAAAGAGAATTCGATTTTGGATCATAAATAAATTTCTTAGTGTATTTTTCATTCAATAATTACTAGCTGTTACCTACTAGCTGTTCCGGTCCTATCTTGTTATTAAGCTTATTTTTTTAATAAGCTTAAGAGCGGTTTGTCTGCATCCGGATTAGATATTAGATCGGAAGA
>CAJYCU010000016.1:0-17714 GCA_913698395.1 Graphium doson
AAACTGTCTTTTTCCATTTTTAGCTTTTCAAAGGAAATCAAATTTTGTATATGGGGAGGTAAATGCATCTCAAAAAATTCTCTAGAAACTAAAGGGTTTTCAAACGCACTTCGGATAATTTCGTCGTGTTTAGGCTTTGTAGACACTTAATTATTGATATACTATTAATACATAGTGAATTAACTATCCTGAGTCCAAGTTAAAAAACTATAAACGCACTATATACATTTTCTACTAATAGTACAACAATAATATTATTTTTTTAATTAATAATAAAAATAGATATAAAATAAAACAAGTTTATTCCTTTAAAAACTCTGTGAGAAAAATATCATAAAAATCATTTAAAATGTAATTGTTTTTTAAACTATCCTTGTAAAATCGTTAAGATTTGTAAAAGATTAATAATAGAAATTAATTGTTTTTAATTTAATACAGGATTATTTACGAAGAATAACCTTAAGGTCCTACGTAATATTATTGTTGTTAGTATTTTAATATTAAACAGCAATAAAATTTTTGCTACTTCTGTAAATTTTTCAGTTACTGCAACAGTTCAGCCTTATTGCTCAATTGCAGCAACTAATTTAAGTTTTGATCCCTATACCTCTCAAAATAATAGCGATAAAACATCCGTTATTACCGTAACTTGTACTGCTGGCACAGGTTATCATGTAAAATTAGATTCAGGTCAAAACAGTAGCTCTACTGGTACTCGTAAGATGAAAGGTGCTGCAAGTGCTAGTAATTTACTTCAGTATTTTCTCTATTCTGATTCTGCTAGAACTGTTATTTGGGGAAATAACGCAAATAATAGTGATTCACCACCAGGAACAGGTACTGGCCTTGCTCAAACCTATACTGTTTATGGTCGTATACCATCAGGTCAGACTACTGTACCGGTAGATAATTATAGCGATCAAATTGCAGCAAGCATAACAATCCCATAAATATCTAAACTTAATAATTATAAGGTCATATGTTAAAAAAATATTTTAATTTAGTGATATTTTCACTGGTATTATTTTCAAATCTATCCTCTGCTGCTAATTTTACTATTATGCCGGTAAAAATAAATATTAATAAAAATGATAAAATAGCAACCATAAAATTACAAAATAACGATCTAATGGAAAGAAGTTTTTAGTTAACAGTATTAAAAAGAGAATATGAAAACGGCAAAGAAGAATATAAAGAAACAAAAGATTTGATAGCAACACCTTTAATGTTCCCTGTACAGGGTGGTAAAATCCAGATAATTAGGATTGCTGTAAAGGATAAAAAAAATGTTTCCGCAGCAGAAATTGCTTATAGAATTTCTGTAAAAGAATTAGCACATAAAATAAAAATAGATAATACTATCACTTCAACAGTAGATTTTATTGTCGAATTTAACGTACCCATAACAATTTCCAGCTAAAAATTTTTAATTTAAATAAATCAAAGCCATGTGCTTTTTATATAAAATAATATCATTATTTATAGGTATTATTTTATTTAATTCATTAAGCTATGCAGAAATTACAGATGATAGTGAATTAATTGTTTCATTAAAAGTAAATTATGTAGAAACGGATATATTCCCGACAATTATGCAAAATAAACAAGGGAATTATCTAATCCCCCTTGAAGATATTGAGCATTTTAACGTGCAGGAAGAATATCTAAAACAAGGCTTAGTGACTTATCATGATATACAATATGTTAATTTAGATTTATTAACAGGCACTAAATATAGTTTAAATCATGAAAATTTAGATTTAGATATTATTTTTCTTACCGAAAAAATGCAAGGTCAATCATTTAATGCTACTGATATGCCTATTAAGGAAGTTGATAATAAGCTAATTAATGGAGCATATTTCAATTATAATCTTACTCTTACTCAAGATGATCATAGTAATTATCTAGCAGGGGTAGAGGAATTAGATTATGCCACTGAAAACGGCGTATATAGTTATAGCTTTTTATTTCAAAGCAAAGCCGTTAATTCAAATTTTTCCAAAGTAAGGAGTGCTCAAAAAAACTATAATAAGTTCACTCGTTTAGAAACTAATTGGACATATGAAGATGAAAATAAAATAACCAATTGGCGAGTAGGTGATAGTTTTACAAAACCGGCTATTTGGTCTAATTCAACTAGATTTGCTGGAATTCAATATGCTACTAATTTTTCTGTGCGACCAAATTTAATCACTTATCCTTTACTTGATTTCAGGGGAAAATCAGAGCTTCCTAGTAGCGTTGAATTATTTTCGAATAATATTCCTATATATAATGCAAAAGCTAGAATGGGCGATTTTGATATAAGCAACATTCCGGTTATTACGGGTAGGGGGGGATTTAATAGTTAAAACGCAGGATATAACTGGTAAAATCGAAACAATTACCATTCCTTATTATGCAGCACCGAGCTTACTACGTCCTGGACTTTCTGATTTTTCGTATGAAACAGGTTTTCAAAGACAAAATTTTACTATTAAGAGTAATGATTACAAATATTTAATTCTTAATACTGATTATATGTTTGGTATAAATGATTATTTAACAAGTGGTGGACATTTTGAGTTTTTGAAAAATAATGGAACTGTTGGAACAACCAGTAATTTTAAAATTGGTAATTATGGAGTTGCTGGAGTTTCATTAGCAAGTAATATCAAAAACTTTGGACATTCTCAAAGAGTTAACTGTGGATATACTTATGAATCAGAATATTTTGATTTTAATAGTAATTTAGATTGGAATAATAAAAATTATAGAGACGTGTATAACTATCCTAATAAAACTTATTCAAATTTAAGATATCAAATCTCAGCAAGTTACGGTGATGGCGATATTGGTAATATAAGCGTAAATTTTTTAACTTATGCTATAAAAGGTACACTCAAAAATAAAAGATCAAATATTATATCAATAACTTACCAAAAAAATATTACCAAAAGAGGCGTCTTAAACTTTACTATAGGTACAGATTTAAAGAATAGGCATACAGGTAATTTTGCTTATCTTTCCTTTAATTTAAATCTAGATAATAATAGAAGTGTTTCACTTATCGATTCATATCAAAATAATTACCATATCAAACAGCTTGGCTTTTCATCACCGATTAGCTCAAATATGGGCTGGGGGTATAGTGCTAACTTAATTAAAGCTAAATCTACAAATTATAATGTACAAGTTAATCGTAATGGTGAACATAATGATATGGGACTCTATTTGTATAAAAATGATACATCAACAACTAAACAGTTCAATATTCAAGGTAGCGTGGTCTCTATTGATAAGAATTATTATATGACAAGACCAATTACCGGAGGTATTGCCTTAGTTAAGGTAAGCGATATGAAAGATGTTGGAGTGTACAATAATAATCAACTAGTTGGTTATACAGATGATAAAGGTAAAATACTTATTCCAAACGTAACCCCTTATATTCCATCTGAAATAAGATTAGATGATGAAAAACTACCTCTTAATGCAGAGTTTTCCGATATTGCATTAAATATTGCACCAAAAACGAAATCGGCAGTAAAATTAGACTTTGGTATTAAAATTGTTAGAAGTGTGGAAATGACAGTATTTGATAGCAATAAACATTTCATGCCTCTTGATAGCACTGTTACTATTGAAGGATTAGATGAGCAATTATTTGTTGGTTACAACGGAAAAGTTTATATAAATGATATAAAAAATCTTGAAGTATTAAATGGTTCTGTATGTAATGAAAATGTAGAAAATAGTAAATGTTGCCATTTTAGTTTACCCGTTAATAAAGATTTAAATGATCCGATAATTGATTTAGGTGAGATAGTATGCGAATAAGATATTTGGTTGCAGTGTTTTTAATTAGTTTAGCTTTATCGTGTCAAACCATGGCAACGTGTAGCGTATCTGTACCAACTGTGGGATTTGGTAATGTTAGTACGTCGTCTAGCAAAACTACTTCAGTTACGGCTTCAGTCACTTGTAGTGCTTTAATTTCATTAATTGTGAGTTATACCTTAAAATTTAGTACCGGTTCAGCAAATATTTATAACCCGAGAAATATGAAAAACAGTAACAGTAATATACTAACTTATAATTTATATAAAGATGCTGCCCATAGTCAAATACTTGGTAATGGTACAAGCAGTACAGTAACGATTCAAGATAGCTACTTGCTTGCCCTTGGACCGGTTACTAGAAATTATACTATATATGCAAGCTTGCCGGCTCAACCTCTTGCTTATGTGGGTAATTATCAAGATACTATTACTGTAACTTTAACCCAGCCATAATTTCAAAATTTAAGTTTGTTTGTAATGAAAGAATGATTATTGTATTAATGACTCAAATTCTTTAACTACTGCTTGATAGAGCTTACGTTTGAATGGAATAATAATTGATAGTAATTCATCAAGTGATGCCCAACGCCATTCGTCAAATTCTGGATTAAGAGTGTTTATATTAATATCTTCATTAGTGCCGGTGAATCTAATTAAAAACCAGCGTTGTTTCTGTCCGCGAAAATTACCGTCCCATAATTTAGGAATTAAAAAACTTGGTACATCGTAACTATACCAGCATTTACTTTCGGCAATTATATATCCTTTGCTGCTTCCTATTTCTTCTAACATTTCACGCATAGCTGCAATACTTGGGGTTTCGCCAGGTACTATTCCACCTTGCGGCATTTGCCATGCAGAGATTTTAGTATCTATTCGCTTACCAACAAATATTTTATTATCGGCGTTTAATATCATCATACCAACGCCTGGTCTATAAGGTAATGCTAGATGTTTTTTAGAAGTTTTATTCATAATTATAGTTTTACAACTTTATTTTTACCAGTTGTTTTAGCTTTATACATAGCTTTATCCGAGCGTTCAATAAAATCTTCAATTGATTCACCTTTTTTATACTCTGTAACTCCTATAGACACAGTCTTTTTTAAAGGTTCTTCTTGCTCGTCTATTTGAAAGTTCATGCTTTCTATTTTAACTCTAACTCGCTCTGCTGTATATACTGCTTGGTCAATATTTATATCATTTAAAAGTATAGTAAATTCTTCGCCACCAAATCTTGCTATTAAATCAGTTACTCTAAAGGTATTTTTTAAAATACGAGAAGTGGTTATTAAAACTTTATCTCCTGCTTGATGCCCATAAGTATCATTTACATGTTTAAAATTATCGATATCACACATAAGCAAATATAATTTCATGCCTTCTTTATTAGCCTTTTCGACCATTTGCTTAATATGTACATCAAAATAACGGCGATTAAATAAACCTGTTAATCCGTCTTTAGCTGCTAAATTTACGCTTTGTTCTAAATCATTACGTAAATTATCTTGATATTGTTTGCGTCTTAGCTGGGTTTTAATTCTTGCAGCTAGCTCACTTTCATCAATAGGATAAACAAAATAATCATTAATGCCAAGCTCAAATCCTTTCATAACTAATTGCATTTGATTTTCGTTTCCGTTTTCATCTTCATAAATTTGTAAAATTAATATTACTCCACTTATTTCCGGTTTGCCTCTTAAAATAGCTCCTACTCTTAAAGGATCTTCATTTTCAAGAGTACTACTAATTACTATAAGATCAGGTTTATATTCATTTATAGTATCTGTCTCTTCAGAATTACTTATTACTTTTACGTTAGATGTAATTTTAAGCAACATTTGTTTTATGTTTTTAGCTTGTACTACATCATCGTTAATTAGCAATATTTTCTTATCTACAAAATCATCATGTATTTCAACATTAATACCACCAAGTAATGCATTAGTACTATTACGAATTTTTAACTCATCAATTAAGCTTTTCATTCTTGATAATGATTTAATTCTTATAAAAAGAGCATTATCATTAATTGGCTTTGTCAAAAACTCATCTGCACCAGCCTCTAACCCTTTAACACGATCATCAACATCAGAAAGAGCAGTTACCATTACTACCGGAATATGGGTAGTTTCAGGATCAGATTTAATTTTTTTACATACTTCAAATCCATCCATCTCAGGCATCATAACATCAAGTAGTACTATATCTACTTTTTCTTTTTTTAAAATATTTAATGCCTCTTTGCCGCTATTTGCTTTAAAAACAGTATAATACTCATTTAAAAGCTTTGCTTCTAGTAATTTAATATTCGTTTCTATATCGTCTACTATTAATATGTTTGCACTCATAAGATTAAATTCTTGTTTTTAAAGGAAATAATTTGTATATTTATATTTTTTTAAAGTAAGTTTAAGTGTAATAATATATGAAAATTTCAGCGAATTCAATTAGAACAGGTAATATATTAGTTTATAATAACGATTTATGGGTGGTAAGCAAACAACCTGAGCATACTCAGCCTGGAAAAGGCGGTGCTTATGTGCAAGTTGAGATGAAAAATCTAAAAACTGGTACAAAGCGTAACGAAAGATTTAGTTCTTCAGATCATTTAGAAAAAGCTGAACTTGAACAAAAAGATTATCAATTTTTATATTTTGAAGATAATAATATAGTGTTGATGGATAATCAGACTTTTGAGCAAATAAGTGTAAACAAAGAAATTTTAGATGAAAAATTGCCTTTTTTAACTGAAAATATGATTGTTAAAGTTGAGTTTTATAATGAAAAACCTTTAAGTATTGAACTCCCTGCAACAGTTATACTAGAAATTATTGAAACTGATCCAGTAATAAAAGGAGCAACCGCAACCGCTTCGTACAAGCCAGCAACCCTTGCAAATGGTGTTAAGGTAAAAGTACCTCAATATTTAGAGATAGGCGAAAAAATTGTTGTTAAGACTGAGGATTTAACCTATGTTGAAAGGTCTAAGTAGTCTACTAATATAGAACTTCAAAAATTGGCTACGTCGTCCTACAAGTACTGTGGTGCTCACGTATTAAGTATACGCTCCGCTCCTCGTCTTGTGGACGCCTTGCTCTTTTTGAAGTTGATCTTCGTATACTGTTCTTATTTATTTGTTAATTATTAAAATTAAATGCAACCTATAACTAATTTGTTAATTAATTCACTGCGTAAAGCAGTTAAGTTTGTACATAGAGATTTTTTAGAGCTTGAAATGCTTCAAAAAAATCCTATTAGAAATGAAGAGTTTTGTAAGCGATCTTATTTAAGATTAAAAACTTTATTATGTGAAGAATTACAAAAACATACGAAATATTTATTTTTTCCTGAAGATCAATTTGATCCCAACAATAATTATGAAACTGTTTTTTTAGTCAATCCTATAGATAGTCCAAATAATTTTGCTAGAAGTCTTCCTTTTTTTGCTGTATCAATAACTTGTCTGAAGCAAAATCAAGATGGTCTAACCCCTGTTTCTACTATTATATATTTTCCAGTTCTTAATGAGATTTATTATGCTGAAAAGGGTAGAGGGGCTTGGGTAGAAAAAAATGATTTAGGGTCTAATCATAAAGGTTTAAGATTAAGAGTTTCTGATAATGCTAATCTAGAAAACTGTTTAACAATTATTGAAGATTTAAAAAACAATAATTCTCAAGTGGTTAATAACACTAGAACTTTTGGTTCTTCTTGTTATGCAGCAATGCTTTTGGCATCAGGCAAGGCTGACTTAATATATTTACCATTATTAAATTTTACGCTATATTATTCTTTTGATCTTTTTATTAAAGAAGCAGGTGGTATAGTTGTAGATTCTAGTGATAAATTTATATATTCAAATCGTTACATTACTAGAGAATTAAAAAAATCTTAAGCAAAACATTATTTTAAATTTGCATTTTTAGCATTAAGATATAATAATTAAGCATGTTAATTGTATCTGTAAGTGTATTATGAAAAAGTTTGACATTGATTGCGATTTTGGAGGACAAAAGTCTAAATTTACCATTTATATAGGTACACCGCAAGATGGACATCACCCATTGCAGTTCCAATCAAAATGGTTATCAGATGAGAGAGGCGGTACTATTCCCGATGCTGTTATGGATGCAGTAAAACAGCTATATGATCTTTCGAAAAAAAATAATGTATCGTTTGAAGATTTGTGTGTTTATGCTCTTGGTACTGCTCAAGAAGCTCAAACCACAAGTAACGATGAAGATGAGACAGAAAGAGAGGATAATGATGATGAAGATAATAAAGCAGAACAAGCATAAATTATCAGCTTGTGGGTACTCGGTGTCATCCCGTGGCAGCATTGCTTGTGTGATACCAAGTTATCTGAGCTACGCAAATGAAATGAGCGTGGCAATTCAGAAAAAATAATAACTATAGAGATTAAAATGAAACAATATAACGACTTATTTAAAATTATTCACCGTGAAGGTTACATATTTATTGCTAGTTTTGCATTAGTAAGCTTCTTACTTGCTTCTTTCAACGAGAAGCTTGGTTGTATGGGATTTATTGCTACTGCTTGGTGTATTTATTTTTTCCGGAATCCCGATCGTTCCGTACCGATAGGTAATGATTTGGTAATAAGCCCTGCGGACGGGGTAATTCAAGAAATCAAAGAAGCCTTACCACCGGCAGAGCTAGGGCTTGGTGATGTCGAAATGATTAGAGTTAGTATTTTCCTAAATATCTTTAACGTGCATGTGAATAGAATTCCGGCAAATGGTAAAATTTTAGCATTACATTATAATCCTGGAAAGTTTTTTAATGCTTCTCTTGATAAAGCAAGTGTTTATAATGAACGTCAATCTGTATTAATGGAAACAGAGCAAGGGCAAAAAATTGCTTTTGTTCAAATTGCAGGATTAATAGCAAGACGTATAGTTTGTGATCTAGAGGAAAGTAATGAAGTTAAAGCAGGTGAGCGATATGGTATAATTCGTTTCGGTAGTAGAGTTGATGTATATCTGCCACTAAAAACTGCTTTATTAGTAAGTAAAGGACAAACTGCTATTGGTGGTGAAACTATTATTGCTGATTTCGGACGCAAAAAGACAGCTGAATTACAATTTGAAAGAAAGTAGAAGCAACCGTCATTGTGAGGAGTGGCAAAGCCTAGGGCGAAGGCAATCTCAGGAATTCTACTTTATGAGATTGCCGCACTCGTTCCGCTCGCTCGCCATGACGTTATAATATCATAAACCATATTTTCTTGAGTATCTGCATTGTTAAAAATTCGTAAAACTATAATATCTAAACCTGTACCTATAATAAAATTAATACCAAACTTTGTGACTTTGCTTGGCTTAGTCACTGGTATGAGTTCAGTAAAATTTGCATTAGATAGTAAATGGGAAATTGCGGTATATTGCATTATAGTAGCAGCAATTATTGATGGCATTGATGGAAGAATTGCAAGGATGCTAAATGCTACTAGCCCCTTTGGTGCTGAACTTGATTCTTTATGTGATTTTGCTAATTTTGGTATAGCACCCGCTTATTTAATATATTTATGGTCTTTCCAGCAATATGAGTATAAAGTATTTTCTTCAGCAGTAATGTTACTATTCATAGTATGTATGGCTCTACGTCTTGCTAGGTTTAATGTTGGTATTTATCAGCCAAAACAAGATAAAAAACCTGAGCATTTCTTTACAGGTGTACCTGCCCCTTGCGGTGCTTTACTTGCCTTAGTTCCTGTAATGATAGATTTTGAAATTGGTACATTATTAAATATAAATGTTCGTATTCATACTATAACAATTAACATCTATCTAGCTATTATAGCTTTTCTGCTTGCTAGCAGACTTCCTACAATTTCAACAAAAAATTTAAGTATTAAGCCTGAATATTTATCACTTGCAATGATTTTATTTGCCGTTGTTATTATAAATCTTATAATATATCCATGGTATGCACTGCCATTTATTGCAGTTATATATATTCTTTCTATCCCGTTTTGTTATTTCTTAAAACATAAATTTAATAACAATTAATTATGCTTGATGTATTACAACAAAATATTCAAAAATATAAAAATCATCCATTTGCTAAATATATCCTCATTATAGCCCTTATAATAATAACTTATTTAGGTTATAAAATTTATGTTTGGGTAAATACAGAATCAACAGATAATGCTTATATTGATGCTGATATTTCAGATGTTAGTGCTGAAATTAACGGGGTTTTAACTAGTTTATTAGTGACTAATAACACAAAAGTTAGTAAAGGCGATCTAATTGGTGAAATTGATGATAGGGACTATAAAGCCAAGCTTGCAGCCCTTGAGGCATCTATTAGAGCTTCAGAAAAAAATATAGAGATTATTGATCAAAAAATATCTATAGGGCAGAATCAATTAGAACAAGTAGGCGAAAAACTAAAACTTGCCGCAACAAGTTTTAATATTGTTTCAACTGATTTTACTAGAGTACAAGAGTTAAATAAGGCAAAATTTGCTAGTATTAAAGCATTGGACGATTCTAAAAATGCTTATCAAAAAGCAAAAACCGATTACAAACAAGCACAGCTAGATATAGATATCTCTAAGCAAAACTTACAGCTACTTGGGCTTGAAAAAGCTGCGGAACAAGAAAAGCTAAAAGAATTAGAAGCAAATAAAAAAATTACCTTACGGAGCTTGCAGAACACTAAGCTTATTGCTGCGGTATCTGGTGTATTTGGTAATAGTAGTTTAGAAGTGGGAAATTATATAACGCCTGGTAGAGCCTTATTTTCCATAGTACAAGATAATTCAATGTATATTCAGGCTAATTTTAAGGAAACACAAATTAAGAAATTTCAGCCAGGCATGAAAGTAGAAATCCAATTTGATGCTATTCCTAAGAAAACATTTTATGGAAAAATCCGTAATATTTCCCCTGCTACCGGTTCTAAATTTACCTTAATCCCCCCCGATAATGCCACCGGTAATTTTACTAAAATAGTGCAGCGTGTACCTGTATTAATAGATTTTGATGCACCTGTTGCCAATCTCATCCCAGGTATGTCAGTAGTTGTATATGTTAGAACTGATCAGAAGATGTCGACTCGATGAACTTCAAAATTAGCTATGTAGTTCTATTAAGTACGCAGATAGCCATGTATTAAGTATAATAGTACCTGACAGTTTTAAAAAAATGTTATATTTTATTCAGGTATAGGTGACCTTATATGTCATTCTTAGCAACGGCGGGAATCCAGAAAAATAAATATAAAAGCAGCAAGTTTTTAAAATTGAAAGCTTAGGTATCTTGCTTTATGCTGGATTCCCGCTTCCGCGGGAATGACACATAACAAAAACTTTCCGGTACTATCATTAAGTATACGCTCCGCTCTTCGGCTTACAGACTCCCTGTTCTTTTTTAAATAAAACTTCGTCTACCCAACTTTTCATTTATTAGGAGTATAATTATTTTTTCATATCCGCTATTTCTTTCTTCAATTTTATTACTAGGGTTTGTAATTTTTCAAATTCTTCCCTAGTAATATAATTACCTTTAAGTATTTTATCCTCAATCACGTCGCAACTTTTATCTTTTATATTATTTATTGCTTTATGCAAGACGCTGCTAGCACCTGTTGCTACTTTTAAAATATCATTTGTTTTCATAATTATAATACCTCTATCGATAAAGCATGTAAGCCATTTTGGAATTCAGCGGCAAGTAAGCTATTAATAGTACGATGATTGGCAATTAGGCTTTTTCCTTGTAAAATTTCTGCTGAGATTTTTATTTTAATATGGCTGTGAATTCCGTCATAATGACTAGCATGTTTATGACTTTCGTCTATTATTTCGCAAAAATGTGGTTTTAAGACACTTAAGCTTTTAGTTATCCTGTCTATTCTGCTCATATTTTTATTTTATTTATAGAAAAAATACCTTAGTATTCTTAGAATATATAATTTTATTATCAAAATGGCAATGTCAGAATTAACCACGGAATATAAAGTTTTACAAGCTGAAATGGATAAAATAGGGATGGGAGTATGTTTTGCTTGTAAATTATTGAATTATGATGAAATTGCATTCATAGAACCAAATAAGAATTTCATAATTCAGGATTTAGAAAGAATTATTGAAAATGTAAGCAAAGAGCTTGATATTCCTCTAAAATTTAGAGAAACAAAAAAAGACATTATATTATTCGTACTAGATATTACCGATTCTGATTTAATTAAAAGCTTTGCCAGAAAGTTATATTTATCTTCCCAGCTTTATATAAATGAGGAGCGACCGGAAATCTATATAAATTGTTGTATTGCGAGTAGTGAGTTCCCAAAAGTAAGTGCTAATGCAGAAGAGATTGAGAAAATACTAAATATGTTACTTTCACAAAATAATAATTATTATTATCGTGAATATAATCGTAATGACCATGATTTAGAGAATATAAAAAAATTTAATTTACAGCTCAATTTGCTTAGACAAGCTTTAGCTAAAAAAACTATACGTTTTGCCTATCAGCCTATAATTGATCGTAAGACTTTGAAAGTACATTATTATGAATGTTTGCTTCGCATACCAGATGAGAATGGTGCTTATATTTCTGTTGGTCCTATAATTCCTATTGCTGAAAATAAAGGATTAATTTTTGTAATTGATCAGATCGTTTTAGAAATGAGTATTCACGAACTTGTAGCCAATCCTAATTTAATGCTATCTGTTAATATTTCAAATATTGGTACAACCGATGAAGCTTTATGGGAAATAGCAGAAAATTTATTAAGAACTTATGATGTTCGAGATCGTTTAATTATCGAAATTACCGAGACTTCTTTTAATGAAAACTATGATAAGATAAACGTATTTATCAATAAGTTACGTAAGTTTGGTTGTAAATTTGCTTTAGATGATTTCGGCTCAGGCTTTACTTCCTTTAAACAACTTCAAAGCTTGCCTATTGATATTATAAAAATTGATGGCAAATATGTCCGTAGTATTACAAGTGATGTACAAAGTAGATATTTTGTCGAAAGATTAATTAAAATCTCAGAAGATTTAAATATTGAAACAGTAGCTGAATTTGTCGAAAATGGCGAAATAGCTAAGTTTTTAATAGATCTAAAAGTAGGCGGCTTGCAAGGCAATTACTACTCCGAAGCAAAATTTGATAGGGCGGAGTAGGGTAACTCCCCTTGTATGTCATTCCCGCGTAGGCGGGAATCCAGAAAAAATAAATATATTGAATTTTTAAAAATAAAAGCTCGATTTATCTCGCTTTATGCTGGATTCCCGCCGTTGCTGGGAATGACATAGAAAGTATAGTACTTGACAAAACCCCTAAAACCATATATGCACAACTCAATTTTAAAAATTAACTTAAATGCTGTTACTTGAATTAAAAAAAACTAATCAAACTTTAGAAACTATACATTTTATTGGTATTGGTGGCGTTGGAATGAGCGGCATCGCTGAAATATTACATAATCTTGGTTATAAGGTGCAAGGTTCTGATTTATCAGAAAATTATAATACCAAACGTTTAGAGGCATATGGTATTAAAATATTTATTGGTCATACACCACAAAATATTACAAATGTCTCGTATGTTGTTGTTTCTTCGGCAATTAATCGAAATAATCCGGAAGTAAAAGAAGCTTTGGAGCGTAAAATCCCAATTATCAGACGTGCAGAAATGCTTGCTGAACTTATGAGGTTAAAATGCTCGGTAGCGGTATCTGGTTCACATGGTAAGACTACTACCACCTCTTTAGTCGCTTGCTTGTTTGAGGCAGCTGGTTTACATCCCACAGTCATTAATGGTGGTATTATTAATAATAGATCAACAAATGCTTATCTTGGTTCAAGTAATTATTTAATTGCTGAAGCAGATGAGTCAGATGCAACTTTTATCAGTATCCCGTCGACTATTGCAATAATAACTAATATTGATCCGGAACATTTAGATTATTACAAAGATTTTGATACGCTAATTAATGCCTTTAGGAGTTTTATCACAAATTTACCTTTTTATGGTTTTGCTGTTTGTTGTATTGACCATAAAATAGTACGTGAGTTAGTAAATAATATTACCGAGCGGAAAGTTATCACTTATGGTATTGATTCTGATGATGCTCATATTACCGCATTTAATATTAGTACGGATATTACTTCATCTACCTTTGATGTAAAAATTAGTTTGCCAAATGTAAGTGGTGTTACAATTATAGAAAAAATTACTATCCCCACTCCAGGAAGGCATAATATTTTAAATAGCCTTGCTGCAATCAGTGTAGGGGTGGAGTTAGATTTCGGTATTAAGGCTATTAAAAACGGCTTTAATAGCTTTAAAGGAGTAAAAAGAAGATTTACTAAAGTAGCTGAATATAATCAAGCTTCGGTTATTGACGACTATGCTCATCACCCTGAAGAAATTAAGGCAACATTATCTACTGCCAAAAATATAGCTAATAAACAACATGGTAAGGTTATTGCCATTTTCCAGCCACATAGATATTCAAGAATGCAGCATTTATTTGATGATTTTATGCGTTGCTTTGATGATGCGGATTTACTTTATATTACAGATGTATATGCGGCAGGTGAAAGCCCCATAGAGGGTATTAGTGGGCAAAGTTTAATTGATAGTATTATTAAGCTCAAATATCATAATCAAGCGAATTTCTTAGCAAAATTAGAGGACACTGTAGAAGTTATAATGAATAAAGCATCCCCTGGTGATATGATTATTATGATGGGAGCAGGTAATATTTCAAACTTTGCTAATGAATTACCACAAAAATTTGGTAATTTGTCATGAATCTCCCTATAGTAAAAGGTGAATATAGGAAAGATTATAACTTAAAACATTTAACATGGTTTAAAGTAGGCGGTAATGCTGAAATATTTTTTAAGCCTATAGATAACGAAGATTTAGCAAGCTTCTTAGTACAAAATAAACAAAAATTACCCATAACTACTTTTGGTGCTGGTTCGAATATTATTATACGAGACGGAGGTATAGAGGGCGTCACCATAAAGCTTGGTCAAAATTTTAGCAATATCGATTTTACGGATGATGGTCATTTAATAGTCGGCAGCAGTTGCCTTAATTTTAGTTTAGCTAAATTTTGTCAGGTAAATGCTATTAGCGGCTTTGAGTTTTTAGTCGGCATTCCTGGCACTATTGGCGGCGGCGTTGCGATGAATGCCGGAGCTTATGGTTGTGAGTTTAAAGATATTTTAGTTAGGATTGAAGCAATCGACTTTGCAGGAAACTTTCTAACATTTACAAATGAAGAAATAGGCTTTAAATATCGTGGTAATAATTTGCCAAAAGATTTAATTATTCTCAAAGCCGTTTTTAAAGTTACTAAAGGTAATAGTGAAGATATATTAGTGCGGATGAATGAAATAAATGCTGCAAGGTCACAGACTCAGCCTATCAAGGAGCGTACTGGCGGCAGTACTTTTGCAAATCCGGAAGGATTTAAATCGTGGCAGCTTATTGACAAAGCAGGACTTAGAGGTTATAGAATAGGCGATGCTTCTATCTCAGAACTTCACTGTAACTTTATGATAAACAATGGAAATGCTACTGCTAAAGAATTAGAGGATCTAGGTAACTTCGTCCAACAGAGAGTATTTGAAGATAGTGGGATTAAGTTAAATTGGGAGATAAAACGGGTAGGAAGGTATGTTTAATGTCATTCCCGCGAAGGCGGAAATCCAGAAAAATAACCATAAAAACAGTAAGTTTTTAAAATTAAAAGCTCGATTTTCTCACTTTATACTGGATTCCCGCCTCCGCGGGAATGACATAAAGAGAGGCAGGGAATGATATAATCAACATATAACTTCTTAACAAAAAATAAAATATGCATAAATATCAAACACATTGGGTTGAAAGCTCAGAAATTAAAATATTAAGCGATAGCGGCAAGAAGCATATAGCGTTAGTAGCGGGCGGTATGTCTGCTGAACGTGAAGTGTCGCTAATATCAGCTGTAGGGGTAGGCAAAGCTTTAATAGAAGCAGGATATAAAGTTACTTTTATAGATATGGGAGCCGATATTGCTGTTAAGCTGAATGAAATAAAGCCTGATATTGTTTTTAATTGTCTGCATGGCACATATGGTGAAGATGGTTGCCTGCCTGGACTTCTTAATATTATGCGAATTCCTTATACTCATAGCGGGGTTTTAGCATCAAGCCTTGCTTTTGATAAGGTACATTCTAGAAGCTGGTTTTTGACTAATAATATTAATATGGCAGAAAGTATTGTCATAAATAAAAACTATAATGTTAAAGCTGATCCTATAAAACGCCCATACGTGATTAAGCCGCTTACACAAGGCTCAAGTATTGGTGTTGAGGTAATATTTGAAGAAGATGATTTTAACTTTGCTAACTATGATTTTCCTTATGGTGATGAGGTAATAATAGAGAAATATATAAAAGGGCGTGAATTACAAGTAGCAATATTAAACGGCAAAGCCTTGGGAGCTTTAGAAATTAAGCTATTAAAAAACCGTTTTTATGATTATGAAACTAAATATACTAAAGGATTTGCTGAACATTTATGTCTTGCTCCTTTACCTACCGATATATATGATAAATTGCTCAAAGAGTCGGAAAAGATTTATAACACGATGAATTGTAAGGGGGCGGCTAGAGCTGAATTTATTTTAGAAGATGGCACAAATAAATTATACGCTTTAGAAATAAATACCCATCCTGGAATGACTCCTTTATCGATAGTACCAGAAATTGCAGCTCATGTAGGTATAAATTTTGTTAATTTAATTGAAGAAATTTTAAAGACGGCAAGCTTTGAATCATGAGAAAAAAAACAAGCTCAAATAAAAAAAATACCGCTAAAAAAAACAATAACATTTCATTGCGTCGAAAGTTAGGACTAATCTATAAGAAAACAATATTAATACTTAAAATCGTTTTAATTATCTTTATATGTTTGTTTGCTTTCACAAAATATTTTGCTTCGTTAAAAAGCTATTTAACAACAAATATATATCAAACGACTACAGAACTTGGCTTTAAACTTGAGAATGTAATAATTGAGGGACAACAAAATGTTGATGAACCTACAATATTAAAAGTTTTAAATGCTAAAAAAGGTAGTTCTATTTTTGCTCTTAATTTAGATGAAATTAGGAATAATTTAAAGAATAATAAATGGATTAAGGAAGTATATGTTTCAAGAAGATTACCAAGTACGATATATATAAAACTGTTTGAAAGAGAGCCTATTGCTATTTGGCAGATCAATAACCAACTCTTCTTAATTGATGAAGAGGGTTATGAAATCAGTAAGAATATAGAGCCATTCCCTCATTTATTGCATGTTGTAGGGGAGGGGGCAAATATATATGCTAGCAAGCTAGTAAATGAGCTACAAAAATATCCGGCATTAATAAATAAAACCTCATCTGCTATTAGATGTGGGGATAGAAGATGGGATTTGAATCTTAAAGGCGGAATAAATATTAAATTACCGGCAAAGAATTTTGAAGAAGCCTTAAAATATATAGATGCACTCAATAAAGCAAATAAACTATTTAATCAAAACTACAAACAGTTAGATTTGAGAGATAAGAATAAATATTATATAGAGAAGTATTAATTAGATTCGTCAGTATCGATTATTCGCATTATGTGTACGCGTATTACCTGCAAATATACATACTTGCAATCGTACTTTAAAAATCTCCATAACGTGATAACTATATTAAAGGGTAAAACTTGAGAGCTATTCATCGTCGTCAAGTTTTGGAGTACCTGTGAAAACCAACGAGTTCCAAGCAATTATAGTTGGAAGCTCGCGATTGTTAGTCAGGATCGATTTCTAAAGCTTATTTTCTGTATTATACAGTAATAAGGTA
>CAJYCU010000017.1:0-53179 GCA_913698395.1 Graphium doson
AAGCTAATTAAATTAATTTTTGCTGTAAATTATAAAATTTTTTTGAAATATGAATAACTATTCCTTCAAAAATCTTATTAATTTTCGCTAAAAATTCTTTTTAATTATCAATTACAATTATTTTGTTAACAGTGCCATAGTTAAAAAATGCTATAAATTAGCATTTTTAACTGGATCCCGTGAATAAATCACGGGATGACAAGGGGAGAATGATCCACGCAGGCAATGCCCCTTTGTACAATAATATATAAAAGAAGTCTAAGACTTTTTTAGCAACTCAATTGTTTTCGAAAAGTCCAAAATATACTCTTCTTGCTTTTCTAAATCTTTGATTTTGAGTTTGTTATTTGCTTGTTCTTCGTCACCGATAAAGACAATAAATTTGGCATTATCATTCAAGGCTCTTTGCATTCTTTTTGCCATTTTACCGCTTATTTCTATCAACGCAGGTATCTTATGTAAGCGTAATTGATCGGCTATTTTTAAAGAATGCGGAATATTATTCTCGCCTATTGGCAATATAAATATCGGAGTTACTGAATCTATATTATATTCTCGCATCAAGGCTATTCGTTCAATTCCTGCTGCAAAACCTATCGCTGGCACTTCATCGTTATTGCCCATAATGCGACTAAGCCCATCATAACGCCCGCCAGCAAGAATAGTGGATTGGCTTCCTAGCTTTGTAGTCGTGAATTCAAAAGCAGTATGGCAGTAATAATCAAGTCCTCTAACCAGACGTGCATTTATGGTATATTTCACGCCTAAAATATCAAGATATTTCAATAACTCTTCGAAATATTCTTTTGACTCATCAGTATAATACTCTGATAAAACAGGGGCATTTGCTACTATTTTTTGATCAACTTCGCTTTTAGAATCAAGAATCCGCATCGGGTTTTTAGTTAGTCTTATTTTGCTGTCTTCGGATAATTCATCCTTAAAGTCATTTAGATATTCTACTAATTTTTGCTGATAAGTAGCACGTGACTTACTACAACCAAGAGAGTTCAGCTCTAAGGTTGCATCCTGCAAAACCTCTAAACTTTCAAGTATATCTGCCGCTAGTTTTAAGGTTTCAGCATCGGAAATAGCTCCTTTAGCCCCTAAATATTCATAATTTAGCTGGTGAAATTGTCTTTGACGCCCTGCTTGCGGTCTATCATAACGAAAAACAGGACCAGTAGAAAATAATTTGAGAGGTAGTTTATGCTGCAAGCCGTTAGAAATAAAAGCTCTTACAATCCCTGCTGTAAATTCAGGACGTAGAGCTACCGATTCATCGCTTTTATCTAAAAAGCTGTAGATTTCTTTACTAATTACGTCAGAGCTTTCACCCATCGAGCGGTTAAAGACTTTGGTATATTCGAGTATTGGCGTACTCATTTGCTTATAGCCATATAATTCCCCAACCTCCTTTGCTTTATTGATTATATAATCATGAACTTTATAATCATCCGGCAAAAGATCTTTCATTCCTCGAAGTGGTTGAAGTTTATCAGTCATTATACTAGTTTTGTTTTTTTGGTTTTGATGATGAGAGTCGAAATCTACTGTGTCACCCCGTGACTCGTTCACAGGGTCCAGAAAAATAATTAAAAATACTACGTATTTTTTACTGGATCCCGTGGACAAGCCACAGGATGACATAGAAGTAAACTATATTTCTTTCTTCATAAAAAATGATCTAACAATATATAAAACAAATATCGTAACAAACCAAATTAATAAAGCACGTCCTGCAGTATGTAAATTAAATTCACCATCAAATACTTGAATAAATAACAAATATACACATGCACATATAATAAAAGGAGCAATAATATATACCAAAGGACATTTAAAAGGTCTTTGAGCATTCGGTAGTCTTGTTCTAAACAACAACACTATTGTTGCAACAGTTATGTAGTCAATAATTGCTCCCATCGAAGTTAATTGGGTCAATAATTCCGTTGAACAAAATCCTCCAAGAATAGCAGCTAAAGATGCAAATATTATAATTGTAATGTATGGGCTATCGTACTTAGGATGTAATTTTGCAAAGCTTTTTGGTAGTAACCCATCACGTGCGATAGCGTAAAAAATACGTGAAGTACCATAAATATTCATCATTAACACCGTCATCATACCGCAAACTGCACCGGTTGCAACGATAGCTGAGCCGATTTTACTGTTGTTGATAGTTAAAGCATAAGCAAGCGGTTGATCGTTATTTAACTGATCAAAAGGTGCAATACCCGTAACAAGACCTGCCATTGCTACATATACTATAGTAGTTAAAACGAGCGAGCCGATAATACCGATCATTATATCACGCTTTGGGTTTTTACACTCTTCGGCAGCAGTTGCAATTGTTCCAAATCCTGTAAAGGCTAAGAATAGAATAGATGCACCAACTAAGACGTTACTAAAACCAAACGGCATAAAATTGCTCCAATTAGTTGCATCAAAATGTGGAGCAGCAGCAATTATAAAGACGAATATCGCCGCCATTTTAATAAATACTAAAATAGCATTTAATTTTTTACTGTCTTTAGTACCTAAAAATAAAATAAACCCAATAAATACCGAAATTAAGAATGCAGGTAAATTTACTATACCGCCATTTGTCGGCACTGTAGTTAAAGCTTTCGGCAACTCAATTCCACCAGCTGCGAGTATCCCTTGTACATAACCAGACCAACCGGCAGCAACTATTCCTGAAGCAACTCCTAACTCTAATATTATAACGCTACCGATCATCCAAGCAAATACTTCACCAAATGCAACATAGGAATAAGTATAAATACTACCCGATGTCGGAAGCATAGCAGCAAGCTCAGTGTAAACAAAGGCTACAAAAATACAGGTAATACCGGCAATCGCATAAGATATCATAACAGCAGGACCTGCATATTTAGCGGCTATTATGCCGGTAACAACGAACACGCCGGTACCAATCATAGCACCAAGTCCAAGTAATATTAAATCAAATGCTCCAAGAGTCTTACTAAGACCGCTCGAGCTACCTATTTCCTTTACTGATTCAAAACTTTTCTTTCTTAAAAAACTCATTAGTTTCTCCTGTTTTTAGTGAGCTTATTTTTTTATGAATTATGTGTCATACTTAATGTCACCCCGTGGCGGCATTGTTGCGTGGATCGAACAACACCCTCGGTGTCATACCGTGGCTTGACCACGGTATTCAAAAAAACAACTAAAAATATCAATATTATTGATATTTTTAACTGGATCCCGTGAATAAATCACGGGATGACAGGGGGATAATGATCTACGCGGGCAATGCCCCCCGTGGCTTGGGGATTAGGTCCAGAAAAATAATTAAAAATACTACGTATTTTTTACTGGATCTAGTTCCCAAGCCACGGGATGACAATTTATATCCCTAGTAATCCAGCCGCCGCCAAGTACTCTTGTGCCGTCATAAATAACGCATGCTTGTCCAGGGGCAACAGCCTTTTCTTCAGACAAAAACTTTACTTTCATTCTGTCACCCTCAAGCTTACTTATTTCAGCTAAACGAGGGGGTCTTGTTGAGCGGACTTTAACGCTTACTTCCAGCTTCTCGCCATCTTTTAGGCTACCGGCTAGCCAATTCACATCTTTAATTACGAATTCCTGCACGTTTAACGCAGATTCTGGACCTATATATACTATATTACTACTAGGATCAATCTTTATCACATATAAAGGCTCGTGGTAAGATATCCCAAGACCACGACGTTGTCCTATAGTATAGTTAATTATGCCGCTATGAGTTCCTAACTCAAAACCATTTATATGCAGAATCTTACCGCTTTCGCTTGCGTTAGGACGTATCTTATTTATTACGTTCTTATAATTCCCATCAGGTACAAAGCAAATATCTTGACTATCAGGCTTATCTGCCACCTCAAGCCCAAATTTACTAGCAAGTTTTCTTGTTTCGTCTTTAGTAAGACTTCCAAGCGGGAAATCTAAATATTCAAGCTGCTCTTTGGTAGTTGCAAATAAAAAATAACTTTGATCCTTTAAAGGGTCAAGTCCCATATGAAGTTCTGGACCATTATCACCATTTATTTTTCGTACGTAATGACCTGTAACAAGTTTATCAGCTCCAAGTTCTTTAGCAGTTTTGATTAAGTCCCTAAATTTTACTGATTTATTGCATTGTACGCATGGCAGAGGCGTCTCACCTCGCAGATAGCTATCAACAAAATTATCTATTACCGATTCTTTAAATTTACTTTCATAATCAAGCACATAATGAGGCATGCCAAGCTTATTTGCTACCATTTTAGCATCATAAATATCCTGACCTGCACAACAAGCATTTTTTTTGCCCACAGCCATACCATGATCGTATAATTGCAGGGTAATACCTATTACATTATAGCCTTGCTCACACAACATCCCAGCAACCACTGAACTATCAACGCCGCCAGACATCGCAACGACTAAAGTAGACTGTCTATCGTTTGAGTTAATCATAAGAACTTCTAAACAAACAGCAAATTATACTAGATTTACAATAAATTACAACCAATTATTTATGAAAAATTTAAATTTTAATGTTACTTTTTTTCTGCTATTATTATACATACTAAATAAATAATAATGTGCAGGTGTTTAAAAAATATTTTAAAAGAATTAAAAGAAGTTATTTTGGTTTCTTAAAACGAACAGTTAGAATAAATGATGATATAGTAATTGTTCTTTCGAATCTGATTGGGAAATAAGCAATGATTAGCATAAAAACTAGAAAACCATTACACTAAACTTTAATTCAAATTAAAAGCTAATAATATGTCATTGCAATATAAAAAATTCCTTAAAACTTTATGTAAAATAGTTACTGCATTAATATTTATTTATTTGGTGCTGGTTATTTTAGAATATGCCCGCCAAGGTTTTATAAATGATTTATCGATGCAGAAAGTAGATTTATCAGTTCAAAACTCAATTAAAGAACCTATTTATCTAGTTTCTTATGCTGATGGTGCAGAACATATTTATCGTAATCAGAATGCGACAAGTCATTATGCGATCAATAAAGGTATAGATTTTATACTTAATTATAAGAAAAAACATATTGATCAAACATTTATTGAAAAACATCAAGAAATTTTTAATGAAAAAGCAGGAGCGGGTCTATGGTTATGGAAGCCTTATATCATACTTGAAACAATGAAAAATGCTCCCGAGGGAGCTATTATAGTATATTTAGATTCAGCTTTTATTATCAAACAACATATTAGCAATCTGACTAATCTATTAGGCAATAATGATATATTACTGGTACATGATCGTGATCGTAAAAACGGCAGTTTTGTAAAAGGCGAAAGCTTTGCCTTGATGAATTGCCTTAATGAAGAATGTAGAAATGATGATCATATTTGGAGTGCTGTTATTGTAGTACGTAATACTAAGCTTGCTCGCTCTTTTATTGAAAAATGGCTAAAAAGTTGTGAGGATATTAGAGTCCTTTCAGGTAAAGATTATAATATTCATCCTAATTATGACGAATATAAATGGCATCACTCAGACCAGTCAGTGCTTAGCCTCGTATATCACCAAAACCCACAATCGGTTAAAGTAATAGAATATGAAGAGACCATGCCCTTTTTAAGTTGGTTTCATCGTAAGAATTCAAATAGTTCGCCGTTAAAAGCTTGGTATAGCATATATGGTATAGATCCAGTAATTAACTTTAATACTAATGGTAAAGCATTGCCATCTACAGCTCTTATAAATACTTCGCCAATAGTTAAATTACGTAAATGGATTATTGAATATACTCTTTAAACTTTGATGTCATTTCTGAATAAGCATTGCCTGCATGGATCATTTTCCTCTGTCACCCCGTGGCTTGTACCTGCGGGGTCCAGCTAAAAAATACTAATATTATTAGTATTTATTGTTTTTCTGGATTCCCGCCGCAGCTAGAAATGACATCAGAATCATACTTCTCATAAGCTTTAATTCCTTATTTTTTCACATCTCGTACTTTGAAAAAGCTATAAGATAAGGTAAGTACTTTTACATCTCTCATTTCAGGATCGTTTTCGAAATCCTTATCTATATAAAACGTGACTGGCATTAAAACTTTCTCACCGGCTTTTAATAATTGTTCTTCGAAACAAAAACAATGAATCTTTACAAAATACTTACCTGCTTTATTAGGAGTAACGTTATAAATTGAAGTTCCTATAATATCGTTATTACTTAAATTTTCCGTTTCATAAAAAACTAGAGTATTTTGTCCTGGAACAATCTGAACTCGCTGCTGCCTTGGAATAAAACGCCAAGGTAAATTTTTATCGACATTAGCATCAAACTCAATAATTATAGGTCTAGTTCCTTTGACTTTAGAATATATATTTGTCGTTTCTCTGCTAGTCGTGCCACCATATCCCGTAACTTTACAAAATAAGTTATAAAGCGGTACGGCAGCAAAGCTAAGTAGCACCATGCTAACTATTAGTCCTAGTAAGGAAAACGCTAAACTTTTATTAGATTTTTTAGACATTATTTGATTTTATTTAAAAATACTCTAGAAATAGTTTATTTTAGAACATATATATGATATTATAAAGAAAATTAATTGGTAAGGTTAGTAATGACTAGTAATATTAATGCATTAGCAATCTCTAGTGAATCAGGCTTTTATAGCTACTTACAGAAAATTAACAAAATCCCTTCACTAACGCAAGAAGAAGAGTTTTTGCTGGCTAAATCTTACTTAGAGCAGAATGATCTGCAAGCGGCACATAAGCTAGTAACTAGCCATCTTAAGTTAGTTGCAAAAATTGCAACTGGTTATAGAACTTATGGTCTTCCTGTTACCGAATTAGTATCGGAAGGTAATATAGGTTTAATGCAAGCAGTGAAAAAATTCAATCCTGAGCTTGGTTTTCGTTTATCAACTTATGCTATGTGGTGGATTAAAGCAGCTATTCAAGAATATATATTAAAATCTTGGTCATTAGTAAAGATGGGTACGACTGCTGCACAGAAAAAATTATTTTTCAGCCTTGGTAAAATTAAAAATAAAATCACTAATTTATATTCAAGAGCTATTACAAGCGATGATTTTGTCCAAATCGCTGATGAATTAGGCGTTTCAGTTAGTGAAGTTTCTGATATGAATATCAGGCTTTCCGGTTCTGATTTATCGTTAAATAATACTATAAATAATGATGATGCAAGTTCAGGTGAGTTGATAGAATTACTGCCTGAAACACGCCCAAGCCCTGAAGCTATAGCCATTAGTAAAGAAGATATGACTCATAAGAGAGCTTTATTATCTAGTGCTATGAAAGTTTTAAACGCCAGAGAATTACGTATTTTAACAGAGCGTAAATTACAAGATACCCCTAAAACCCTCGATGTTTTAAGTAGTGAATATAATATTTCTAAAGAACGTATTAGACAAATAGAAAACACCGCTTTTGAGAAGATAAAGAAATTTATTTTGAGTAGTGATACTATTAAAGCTAATTAGATTTTTAATAGGAAAACATAATGGAAGTATTTAATACAAGTGAAGCAAAAAATAAACTTTATGAGCTTATGAATTATGTTTCCGAAGTACATAAACCTATTTATATTAAAGGTAAGAAAAGCAAGGTAGTATTAATTTCAGAAGAAGATTATCGTAATATGGAAGAAACTTTATATTTACTATCTATTCCAAATATGCATAAGTCTATAATTGAAGGACGAAAAGAACCAATAGAAAAGTGTAGCAATAAACTAGATTGGTAATTTTTTATAAATGTATATAATTCGTTACACTAAACAAGCACAAAAAGATGCTAAAAAAATAGCACGAGCTGGTTTAAAGAATAATGTAGAACTCTTATTAAATATAATCAGTACTGATCCCTGGAAAACTTACCCTCCATATGAGAAACTTATCGGTGACCTAAGCGGTTGCTATTCAAGAAGAATTAACATTCAGCATAGATTAGTTTACGAAGTTTACAAAGAAGAGAAAATTGTAAAGGTTTTTCGTATGTGGACACATTATGAGTGAATTATTAACTAAAAAAATCTCAGCTTTTATCATTACTAAAAATGAAGCTGCAAGGATAGAACGGGCTATAAGTAGCGTAAAAAATATTGCTGATGAGGTGATAGTTGTAGATAGCGAAAGTACTGATGAGACTGTAGCAATCGCTGAAAGCTTAGGAGCTAAGGTAGTAGTAAAGCCATGGCTTGGTTATGTAGGGCAGAAATCTTTTGCTGAAACTATATGTAAAAATGATTGGATTCTTAATATTGATGCTGATGAAGAGCTTTCTAAAGAGTTGCAAGACGAAATAGAATATATCTTTGCCTCTCAAAATCAAGATCGTTATTTAGCTTATCAAATAAAGCTTTTAATAATGCATCGTAATGATATACGCCCTAGAATTTTTGCTCCTTATAATAAATGCACTAGATTGTATAATAAAAAATTTGCTAGTTTTGCAAATACTATAAATAGCACCACTCATGATTCGGTAATATTTAATAAGGATGTTGATTTTGCAAATAAAATCTATACATTAAATGAAGCTGCTTATCACTATTCAGGTATTTCGATCGAGCAGCTAGTAGCTAAAGCAAATTTTTATTCTGGTGAGCAAGCAAAGGATTTAATTAAGCAAGGTAAAAACCCCTCAAATATTCGGATAGCAACCGAAATGATATGGTGGTTTTTCAAAGCATTTTTTATTAGAAGATATTTTGTATTCGGCTTTGATGGTTTTGTAGATTCAATGATTTTTGCTTTTGCAAGATTTTTGCGGCTTGCGAAATTAAGGGAGTCAAAAAACGTCATTGCGAGGAGCGAAGCGACGAAGCAATCTCATGAAGCATCTTGAGATTACACACGTACAAAACTTGCAGTTTCTCCTCACAATGACAATTTAGAAAAGTAATAAATAACTTATGAAAGAAAATTTTAACGTTAGTAAATTAAAGAATGGTTTAACGATTCTAACATATAATATGCCTTATGTTAATTCGGTAGCAATAAATTTGATAGCCAAAGTTGGTAGCCGTTATGAAAATCCTGAAGAAGAAGGGATATCTCATTTTCTTGAACATATGGCCTTTAAAGGCACTAAAACCAGAACAGCAAAACAAATAGCTGAAGAATTTGATTCCATAGGCGGGCATTTTAATGCTTATACCGGTCATGAAAAGACAGTATATTATTCAAGAGTATTATCTGAAAATTGTAATAAAGCACTAGCAATAATTGCTGATATAGTACAAAATTCTGCTTTTGCTGAAGAAGAAATAGCAAAGGAGTATCAGGTAATTTTGCAAGAAATAGCACATGCTCAAGATAATCCTGATGATTTAGTATATGAAAAATTTTATAATAGTGTTTTTAAAGATCAGCCACTTGGTAAACCGATACTTGGAACAAGTAAAACGCTTGAGACTTTTAATAGAGATCATTTCTTAAACTTTACAGGTAAGCACTATAATGCTGAGAATTTTTATTTATCGATTGCAGGTAATGTTGACCATGAAGGAATAGTAAAAGAAGCAGAGCGTTTATTTTCTTCTTTAACACGAGGAGAGAAAAGTAATTTTTCACCTGCAAAATATATAGGTGGTCATAGCTTTATAAATAAAGATTTAGAACAAACTACTTTAATATTAGGCTTTGAAGGAACATCTTACATTAATTTAGAAAGGCTTTATCAAACACAGCTGCTTGCTATAATATTTGGCGGTGGGATGTCTTCAAGATTATTCCAACATATTCGTGAAAAATTAGGGCTTGCATATGCAGTAGGTAGTTATAATAGCCCATATTTTGATAGCGGAGTATTTACTATTTATGCAAGTACGGCACATGATAAATTAGAGCTATTAGCCGCAGAGCTAAAGAATGAAATAAAGAGAATATCAGACCAGGTAAAGCAAGAAGAAATCGAAAGAGCCAGAACACAAATCCGCAGTAATTTACAAATGGCTCAGGAAAAAGTAGCTTATAAATCGGAAGAAATAGGCAAAAATTATGCTGTTTTCGGTAAATATATCTCGCCTGAAGAGATTATGGAAATTATCATAAATATAAAAGCCGAGGATATAATACAAACAGCAGTTAGAATATTTAGTACTAACGCTACATCTGTTGTTATTGGTCCTAATAGCTTAAGCGGGTTTTAGTAATTTTGTTACGTAAATACCAAATACGCCATTGCGAGTGGGCGTGGCAATCTTAGGAGTATCATACTGTTTCATAAGATTGCCACGCTCATTTTATTCGCTGAACTCATGACGATTTAGTACACTTAATACCAAATACCAAAAAAATTAGACCTCTTGCATAACCTCTTTCTAAAGGTAATTTGTACGTCGATCCGGTACTCGGATCCTCACGTACTTCTTTGTACGCTGCGGTACGAGGTGAAGTGTCTCTTTCAAATTCCTCTTTATAAGATAGGTTATGCAAGAGGTCTATTCATTACCTATAAATCTAGGTTATTAAGCCTTTCACTTGTGAATTCCAAAATTTTTGATAAAGCTTACTATTTTTTAACAGCTCTGAGTGGCTACCGTCTTCAGTGATACTACCTTTATCAAAAACTAAAATTCTATCCATATTAAGCAAAGTCGATAATCTATGAGCAATAACTATCACAGTTTTATTTTGCATTAAATATTCCATTGATTCTTGAATTAAGCTTTCTGTTTCGCTATCTAGACTACTTGTTGCTTCATCAAGAATTAGGATAGGTGCGTTTTTTAAGATAGCCCTTGCTATAATAACTCTCTGACGCTGACCACCTGAGAGGTTATTACCACGCTCGCCACACATAGTATCGTACCCTTCTGGTAACTTACTAATCACCTCATGTATATGAGCGGCTTTTGCTGCTTCAACTACCTCTTCAAACGACGCCTCTTTACGACCATATCTAATATTTTCTAAAATAGTACGATGGAAAAGTATCGGTTCTTGTGGGATAAGGCTAATAGCTTTTCTTAAAGAATCTTGCGTTACATTTTTGATATTTTGACCATCAATTAAAATCATACCATCTTCGATATCGTGTAATCTGGTAATTAAGCTAATAAAAGTTGTTTTACCTGATCCAGAAAACCCAACTAAACCCACTTTCTGCTTACTTGGAATTAATACTGATTTATTACGGAATAAATTATTATTGTGATGGTAATTAAATGTAACATTTCTAAATTCAATGATGCCGTCTTTTATATCTAAAGGAGAGGCGTTTTCTATATCGGTTATAATATGTGGTCCCATTAGCGATAGACCTTGATTAAATGCTCCCACCTGTTCAAACATATCACCGATTTCTTGCGTTAAGTCCCAAATATTATCTGACACATTTATGCACAAGGTTAACACTAGCACACAATCACCTATAGTTATAGCTAGCTCACTACGAAGCGTTGATAGGTAGTAAATCATGACAAAAATCATTATCGAGCAAGAAGTACCAAGAGCATAACGAAGTTTGAACATAAAAAACTGCATAGTTTGCTCATCAGCTACGGCATTCTCTACTCTTGTTTCCAAATGTTGACGCTCAAATTTATGAGAGGTGAACATTCTAACCGCATTAATATTGCTGATTGCATCAACAATACTACCAGCGACAAGCGATTGGCTTCGTGCATAATTTAGCGAATATCTATTAATATTACCTGAAAATAAAACGCTAAGCCCTAAGAAAACTGTAATCCATATAATAAATATGGTGGCAAAAATATAATGTACCGAATATAGAGCAACTAGTGCAAAAGCAATAATTGCGAGCTTACGGAGAATTTTCTCGCCAAATATCGAAATTATCATTTCAAATGATCTAGCAGTCTCAGTAATTCTATTGCTAATATGCCCTGCTAAATTGTCTTGAAAGAATTTATGGCTGTGATACTGAGTATAATTATAAAGCTCATTTAATATCTTTCCTTTAATAACCGGCATGGTTTTTAAATATAAATAATCGTATGAGCGGTAAGCGATATTAATTCCCTCCCACCAAAGGGCATAAAATACTGCCCAATAAATCATTGAAGATAAAAGATTATGTGCATTATCGTCACTGAATGACTCAATTAAATCGATAATTTTTTGTAGTAATATGCTATCAACTGCCGGAATCATACCAAATATAATACAACTAGCAGTTAATAAAAGAATTTTAACTTTATCGAATTTTAAAAAATAAATACCTAAACTAAGCGTCGATTTGGATAAAGTAGGATATTTTATCACTATAATGTTACCTCATATTTTAAAAAAGCAGTGTATTTAACTTAATTTTTTTGTAAAAATATACCTAAAACTATTAAATATATTGAAAACTCTTGCTTCTTGCTTTAAATAGTGTTACAAAAATCAGAAAATAAACTCAAAATCATTAGAAATGCAAGAGAAAGAATTATCTAATAATTTTTTAGAAGAACAAGAAGACATGAAAGATGATAATTCTCCATTCTTCGATGTAAAATATATTTGCCAAGCAAGTCTGTTAATTACTGATTCTATCCGTAAAGGATATGATGTTACGCAATTGCCAAACGGTGATGTTAATGTTACAGAAGTAAGAATAGTAAATGTTCATTATAATTGGAACTCCGAAAAAGGAAAATTTATTAAAACTAATCAGATAGAATTTGATAATAGCAAAGGCGGCTAATTAAATCAAATACAGAAATTTATTAGTTATGGTTTTGTAATATATGGAATTTGATCAAGTATTATTATCAAGAATTCAGTTTGCTTTTACCATAAGCTTTCATATCATATTTCCCGCATTTACTATAGGTCTTGCAAGCTTTTTGGCAGTTATTGAAGGCTTATGGTTAAAAACAGGAAAAACTGTTTATCAGGAAATATATAAATTTTGGGTAAAGATTTTTGCAGTTACTTTCGGTATGGGCGTAGTTTCCGGCGTCGTAATGTCGTATCAATTTGGTACTAATTGGTCAAATTTTTCTGATAAGGTCGGCAACGTACTTGGTCCATTACTCGGCTTTGAAGTTTTTACCGCTTTCTTTTTAGAATCCTCCTTTCTTGGTATCATGTTATTTGGCTTTAATAAAGTCAGCAAAAAAGTACATTTTATTTCCACTTTAATAGTTGCTATTGGTACTGTTATCTCAGCTTTTTGGATACTTTCAGCCATTAGCTGGATGCACACCCCTACCAGCTTTGAAATTAGGGATGATGGGCTTTTTTATCCTTTAAATTGGCTTGAGATTATCTTCAATCCTTCTTTCCCATATCGTTTTCTTCACATGCTTACGGCAGCTTATCTAACCACTTCGTTTGTTATTGGCGGTGTAGGAAGTTTTTATTTACTAAATAACCGCTATAAAGAACATGCTAAAATTATGCTTTTTATGGCAGTATTAATGGCACTATTTGTTGCTCCTGTTCAAATATTTATTGGTGATCAGCATGGCTTAAATACTCTTAAATATCAGCCTGTTAAAGTTTCGGCTATGGAAGGAATTTGGGACACAGAAAAAGGGGCAGCTTTAAATATTATTGGCTTTCCTGATAAAGAAGAGGAAAAAACAAAATATGCTGTGCAAATACCATATGCTAGTAGCTTAATCTTAACTCATAGCTTAGATGGTGAAATAAAAGGACTAAAAGAATGGTCAAGAGACGAACGTCCACCGGTTGCTACAGTATTTTATAGCTTTCGTATCATGGTCGGGATTGGTTTTTTAATGGTATTTACTGGCATCGCCGGATTATATCTTTATTTAAAGAAAAGATTATATAATGCTAAATGGTTTCAATATTGGTATATGTTAATGTCACCATCAGGCTTTATTGCAGTTTTAGCCGGCTGGTTTGTCACTGAAGTAGGCAGACAGCCTTATATTGTCTATAATATTTTAAGAACTGCCGATATGGCATCACCGGTGCTAGGCAAATATGTATTTATTTCTTTGATGGCTTTTATAGTAGTATATATGATTGTTTTCGGGGCAGGAATGTATTACATATTACGCCTAATCAAACAAGGAATAAAAGCCATAGATAATTCAGAAACATATGGAAAACTTGGGTTAAATAATCCTTTCTAAATTTCTACTTTTAGCCTTTCCAGCATTTAAATTTCATAATCCCAAATACAATTTATTTATTAGACTCTGCTATTTCTGCTTTTAGCTTTTCTACTTGTTCTTTTGTTAAATCAGTAAATTCCATAATCTCACCCACGGGTTTTCTTTTTATAAGCATTTTCTTTGCCATTTCTATACTTCTTTCAGCCTTACCTTCGGCTTTACTTTCTTCTTTAGCTTTTTTAAGCGTATTAGCTTCGATCATAAGCCATTTTAAGCGGTCTTCATAAGTGTTTCGCTCTTCTTCGTTAAAATTCATAACCTCAAGTACGGTCAAGGCTTTCTTTAAAACTTTATTATCTAGTTTTTTTGGCAGCTTATCTTTGTTTAATAAATCATGGCGAGTTAAAAAAGCTAGCCATATATCAAGAGAATCTTTAACCTTTTTTACTATATCTGTTAGCTCTTCTTTAGCATTAGTAAATTTATTTAGTTCTATTGTATGTAACTCTATATCTTCAAAATATACTAAGCCGGTTACTCTATCTCTTAGCTCAAAGGCACTATGATAGTTTGCAGTATTCGGAATACTAGTAAAATTTAGTATATGAATACCTATTGTTTTATTTAATTTTGAATAGTCATCATCGGCTTTTAGCTGTTCTGCATATAATTTAGACCAATAATATAAGGCTCTTTTATCATAGTCAGCTTCATCGGTCACCTGTATTTCGATATTGAACATTTTACCGGTTTCACTTTTAGCCTTTACATCGAGAATAGATAATTTATCTGCTGCAAAATTTTTCGGATTATACGGATTAAGCAGCGTTACTTCTACAATTTGATCTTTTTCACTAACTATTGAATTAATAAGTGATATCAATAAATCCTTATTCTCCTCCACTCCGAAGATTTTTTTAAATGCTAAATCTACTCTAGGATTAACTTTGTACATATCTCTTTTATTATTCTATTTAATATTTTTATTATATCATTTTCTGAACTAAATATCCATAATAGTTAGCCCCTAATAGTGAGTTGCAAATAAGCAACGATATTTCAGCTTATCATAATTATATTCCGAATAAATCCAATATTTAAGGATTATATTCCTAGGTTCTATGAAGATTTGTAATATGAATTGTTTAAGATGAGAAAATAATTAGTTTTATTAATGTATACCTTTAATACTTCAAGATTTGGTAAATACTAAGATAGAACTTCAAAAATTGGTGACAATGTTCTATAAGTACGCAGGTAGCCGCGTATTAAGTAACTGCTGCCGCTCCTCGTCTTATAAACCGATTACTCTTTTTGAAGTTGATCTTCGTATAAGCCAAATTTTGGGATTCGTCTTTGCTCACGTAGTTTATCTACGCTTGTGCAGACTCACCGCTTATTTGACTTACCAACTTTTGAAGTATTTACGGTATATGTGCTTCTTTTCCAAAAAAGCTTTAGATAATAATGAACATCTAAGGTAACAAGCAGAATTCACCTTAGATGAAGTTATTTTATTCCAAATAAAATTAAAGCATATTTTATAAAATTTCAGACAAGATAAATTTCAAGATAAGTCTTCACAGCGTAAATTCACTTGTATCAAACTTTATAAAATATGCCGTACCATACCGGTTAATGGTTCTGTGTACAAAGTTTAAATTACTCAAATTAACCACCAAAGAGCATAACGTTGGTGGCCGGGGAGTTAGAAGAACCGTCACAGAACAGTTATAACAGCCTTTAGGTTTAAAACCTTGTACATAGCTACTATCTCCCCAACCATGACAAAGTTGAGGAGCATTTTTAAATGGATGATGCTAACCATCTGTGATCAAGGGCTTCTATACCCTAGGATAGCATTACTGCTATCCTTGCAAAGGATTTTAGCTAACTTTTCTAAAATGTCAACTATATTTTCTATTAATAATAGAAAATATAAATTATTTTTTAATTAGCTGCTTATTTGCAAACAGAAAGTATATTTTCGGTAAATGAAGAGTTAATAGACGAGGTTTAACTACTCGTCTCTTACTACTAAGACTGATATACTAGAGTGACGAACGATTTTAGAGGCATTAGGACCAAGCATATAATCTCTTAGCTGCGGTCTAACTGCTGAGATTATTATTAAATCAGCTTTGATATCATTGGAACGCTTAATTATTTCATCATAAACAGCACCGCTACCTATGTAATAATCGGCTTCAATTTCATCCGGTACATATTGTTTTATAAGCTCTTTTACTTGAGTTTGATATTTTGCTTTCTTTTCTGCAATCCAGTTTTTAGGTAAATAATCTTCGACCATTTTCATCCCAAAATCAGAAATCACATATATAAAATGTAGCTTTGCTTGAGAAGCTGTTGCAAACATTAAAGCTTTAGAAAGAAGAGCTTTCACAGACTTTTTATCTGCTAAGTCTATAGGTATAAGTATATTTTTAAACATAGTATTTCTATATAATACTCTAATAAATAGTTATTCTCTATTTTTTACCGAGTCATGTTTTGGTAAAACAAAGTTTTGAGTATCGGCAAAATAGTTAATGTTAATATTGTTCAATAAATAATTAGAAAGTTTAAAACTTGCAACATTTCTATGAAAAGCACCAATAAATTTATCTAACATATTAGAATCTACATCATTTCTAGTTACTAAAATTGCTGATACTTTTACAGTTGTTTGATCATCTGTAATACCTGGATATAAGCCTTTATGAAGCTCCGCTTTGCGAAAAGCTCTATTTTGTTGTATTAACTCTGCTATTTTATCGTTTTCAATTGAAACAAAATCAATTTCACATCTATTAGCAATTAAATTCACTAAAGGGTTTGGATGCCCAACCATCATGATTATAGCATCTATTTCTTTTTGGCAGAATTTATCGATAGAATCTTCGTAATTAATATCAGTATTTAGTGGTTCTTTGGCAAATTTATATAGAGAACACATTGCATCATAAGTAATATTGCTGCTGGAATATTCCGGACCACTAGTTATTCTCTTTCCATCAATATCAGCAAAAAACTTTATCTTATCCTCATCTTTTACAATAACTGTAAAAAATTCATCATGCAAATTCAGTAGCTGACGTAGATTTTGCATTTTTCCTTTATCGCTATAATAACCTATTCCATCATATGCTTCTACTGCAATATTTGCTTGCACTAAAGCTAAATCGATTTTACCTTGTTGCAATAATTTTAAATTTTCAATACTACCATTTGTTGCAACAACTTCGCATACTATATTTTCGTTATTTTTTTCATCTCCTATAATTGTTTTGCATAAATCAAGACCTATAGAATAATAACCTTGCAAAATAGAGCCAGTACCAATCTTAAAAACTTTTTGCTTTTGATCAGCATAAATATCACTACATGTAAGAATTATACTAAAAACAAAGCTATATAATACTAATTTAAGGTTATTCATATAATTAATTCGCATGATTTTCAGGCTGCTGTTCTTCTTTACTATCACCAAGTTTTAACTCAAGTAAATTAATAGAGCCGATATTTATTCCTTTTTCAGAAAATTCAACATCAAACTTAGCTTTTTCTATATTATTATAATCAGTATTTGAGCCAGCTGATTCTTTTTGATTAGCAATGAAAGCTGCTTCATCGGAAGCTTTATTAACTGCTTTAGCTATAACTGTTTTAATAAACTTTTTAGAAAACATAATGTTATTAGGTAATAACTTATCAATAATAGAGTGATAGTTTTCAAGCTCAAATGATAACTTACCTTGTGGTAATTTGTTAGCAAAAAATTGTAAAGCACCATTTAGATTGATTTTAGAGTTATGATCACAACTAAAAACAAATTTTTCTATATTAAAATTTTGTAAAATAGCAGAATTTTCACCATCTGGGGTAAATTTTAATAAAGCAGCAATATCTAAAGTAGCATTTTTAAAATTAGCTATATTCTTTTCAGAATCATAATTCATATTTAAAATCAATGAAATATCTTCGCTATCTGCTAGATTTTTCTTAGAAATAAAGAAAGCTAAATCATTAATTTTAAAAATCTCTTCATCATCTTTGAATATTAATAATGATTTATTATTAAGCTGAATCGATTTTATTACTTCTTTTAGATCATCATCTTTCGATATTTTATATAAAGGTTTATTAAATTTCCCTATTCCTTTTATATCTTCTTCACTACGCATATCATAGGTGAAGGTTTTATCGCCGTAATTATCTACTTCTTTAATAAACGGTCCAAAATTTAAAGTAGCTTTTTTAGTACTAAACTTAATATTTAAAACAATATTTTCACTTGAAAGCTCTTTAGAATTTACATGATCTATTAATTTTACTTTTGGATCTGTTATAGTAATTTTCCAGTGAAACGGATATCCTGAAAATTTAACTGTATTATAGGATATTTTAAGATTATCCGATTCAGAATTTTTAATTAAATTTATTACATTGTTTTTCAAAGTATAAGCAGCAGCAAACCATACTATAGTAAAGGCTAAGAAAACAAAAATAAGTATTTTACGTATCACTTTTTTAATCCATCATTTTATGTTACGAGTAGCGGACGGGAGACGTACTTTTATATCGTCTAATTTTTCAGTTAAAATAATCTGACACCCTAATCTAGAAGTATCCGTAAGACCAAAGGCTAAGTCAAGCATATCTTCTTCTTCGTCTTTAGGTTTTTCTAGTTTGTTGTAAAATTCTTCCTCTAAAATAACATGACAAGTAGCACAGGCAAGAGAACCTTCACAAGCACCCTCAAGATCTATGCTATTACTATGAGCAACTTCTAAAATAGAAAGCCCTAGCGGTGCTTCTATTATTTTCTCTTCCCCATTATTTATAACAAATGTAACTTTTATTGTTTTTGACATTATCCTCTTTCTTCCTTAGATTTTTCATATAACTTATCTTATAAATAGGAATTTGCAGGAAACACGGAACGCAGCATACATAAACGTATGTAAGGATGCGAGTAACGGATTGACGTACAAATTACCTTTAGAAGTAAGTTATTTAATTTGATTGATATTTTTACCTTTCAACAAATCACTAATTACTATATTAATCTTTGTATTTAAAGATTTTTTTGTTTTAGATTTAAAATCTTTAACAGCATTATTAATTAAAGCACGATCTCGTGCATCTATTGCATGCTTTATGTTATTTAATAAACTACTGATTATATGCTTTTCGTTTTCTGATAGCAAATCTACTAATTCTTTAATAGCATGTTCTATATTAAAAATCAAAGATTCAGCTTCAATAACTGTTTCTTGTAATAATCTTGCAGCATGATCCAGTTTAGCATTTTTATAAGCATTTTCTAAAACCTTATCAACTTCGCCTGCATCAATCCCATAATCCGGCTTCACTTCTATGATATGCGAGGTATTACTTATTTTTTCGTAAGCAGAAACAGATAATATACCATCAGCATCAATAGAAAAAGTAACTTCTGCTCTAATACTTCCTGCTTTCATGGGAGGAAGTCCATTTAGCTCAAACCTAGCCAAAGTACGGCAGTCTGCTACCATTTCACGTTCACCTTGCAGTATATGAAATTGTATGCCAGTTTGATTATCAGCATAAGTTGTGAACTCTTTTATCACAGAAATAGGAATTGGGGTATTTCGCATGATAATTTTTTCAACGATGCCGCCATACAATTCCATACCTAAAGATAAAGGTACTACATCAATCAATAATGAATCGATGTTCGGTGTTGTTAGATTTTCTGCTTGCAGTGCAGCCCCGTATACAATAGCTTTATCAGGATCAATATCTGAAAGAATATTTACTTTAAAAGCTTTATATAATTCATCCTTGATTAACGGAATACGAGTTACACCACCTACTAAAATAATGCCATCTATGTTTGGATTTCCTGCTATTTCCAAACATTCTTTGGCTATATTGATTGTACGACCTATTATATGGGTAATTAACTGTTCAAATGTTTGTTTATCAAGCGATATATTATTGAACTCAAAATTATCTTGGTTCGATAATGCTTCTTTTGCCTTTTTAGCAAACTGTAGAGTATCAGTGTTATCAGGTAAGTTAAATTTATTACAAAAATAATCAGCAATGATTTTATCTATATCATCGCCGCCAAGCATATTATCACCATTTGTTGCTATAACCTGAAAAACTCCCTCTGTAATATTTAGAATTGATACGTCAAAAGTACCACCACCTAAATCATATACAAGATAACAACCTGTATGATTTTTATTCAATCCATAAGCATAGGCAGCCGCAGTAGGCTCTGCAATTAGCCTTAGAACCTCTAAGCCTGCAAGCCTTGCTGCAAGCATCACCTGCCCTCTTGCGGCATCATTAAAATGAGCTGGAACAGTAACAACAGCTTGGGTTACTTCGGTTGTAAGCTCTTTTTCTGCCTGTTGTTTTAGATATATAAAAACTTCTGCTGCAATTTCAGCAATCCGCATTTGTTTATTGGCAAATTTTAATTTAACTTCTTTACTTTGTAGATCTATATAATCTTTAACTAAAGAAAAAAGAGCAGGAGTATTTAGAATTTCATTTAATGTTTTGCCGAATAACCTTTTAATTGAACGTAAACCTTTATTACTACCTACTATAATATTGCTATTTATAAATTCTATAGTAGTTGGGATTAATTCTTTATTATCTTCAGTTTGTATAATTTTAACTTTTCTACCAGCTGAAATAGCTATTAGCGAGTTAGTAGTGCCAAAATCTATACCCACAGCTATTTTAGCTTCTTGTTTAGATTCTGCTTGCCCTGGTTCTCTAATTTCTATTATTTGCATAATTTCATTTTTTCCTGAAGCTTACTCAGCAATGTATGAATATATTTAAGTTTACTAGTTTTGATAGTCGCATCTGATAAATCTTGCTTTTTGAAAGACTCAGCTAAAAAATTTACTTCTGCTTTCTCCATTAATTCATATTTACTTTTTATTTCTTCTAAACTTTTATATGAGCCAGTATTTTCTATAAGCTCCATTTCATCCCAAAATATACTTAACTCAAGAGTAGAAAGCTTACTGCGTACTTTCTCATCATTTAAGTTTACGCCATACAAAAGCAGCATATATTCAGCACGCTTTAAACTATCTTTAAGGGTAGAATAAGCTTTATTTAGGTTTGATGCTATAGTAAGATTTTGCTCTTTTTCTTGCAAATTTTTGGCTTTATCAGGATGATATTTTATCTGCATAGCAAAATATTGCTTTTCTAATATCTTCAAATCAATATTATAAATTTGCTCTAACCCTAGCAATTCAAAATAATTTTGCACTTTATTTGTAACTCATAAACTGCTTTATCATATATTAAAAATATAAAAAATACAATTATGGAAATAGATATATTACATTTTGAAAAAAAATACCCAAATTTTATTCTAGCTGGCATAGATGAAGCTGGCAGAGGACCGCTAGCCGGACCAGTAGTAGCTGCCGCTGTAATAGTGGATCAAAACAATATTATAGCTGGCATTAAGGATTCTAAAAAACTTTCTAAAAAGAAGAGAGAGTTATTATATGAACAGATAACTGCTAATTACATTTGGGCAACCGGTATTATCTCACATACTGAGATTGATAAGATTAATATATTAGAAGCAACAAAAAAAGCTTGTATTCTTGCTTCGGAAAACCTTAGCACTAAGCCGGAAATAGTTTTAGTTGATGGTAACATGCAATTCAGCGATAAAAGATTTATTAGCATCATAAATGGGGATAATTTATCACTATCGATTGCCGCAGCTTCTATTATAGCAAAAGTTACTAGAGACCGATTAATGCTAGAATTAAGTGAAGAATTCCCACAATATTTATGGCATAAAAATTCAGGTTATGGCACAAAAGAGCATGCTCAGGCTATAAAAGAATATGGCTTATCCTCTTATCATCGTCTAAGTTTTACTAAAGCCTTATGTAAATAAAAATTTATTTTATATTATTGATATTAAACTTTAAGTTTAAATAAATATAGACATCATATACAAATTAGGATAAAATACGCTGCAAAAAATTACTAGATTTTGTGGTCAAAAAACTAAAGCATGATTCCTTAGTAAAAATAATAATGACCGATAAAATAGCGGCACAAGAATTTTTAGAATATTATTTACCTGAGGATTTTAAAAAACTAATAGATTTATCAAAAATAACTGTAGAACAAGAAAGCTATATTGAAGAGTCTCTAAGTAAAAAATACAGTGATATATAGCAAAAAGCAATGAGGTTCAGACATTAAATTTGCGAGCGAGATTGCGGAGCGTATATTAAATACGTGAGCACAATCGAGACTCGCTAAATTTGATGTATCAACCTTATTGCTTGAAGCTATAGTGTATGGAATTGAAACGAAAGAATATGGCAAGGGATTTGTGTATACATCTAATAAATGAAGAGTTGGGTATACGAAGATCAACTTGGAAAAGAGCAAGGAGTCTATAAGGCGAGGAGCGGAGCGTACACGCAAGTAACGTGAGCACCACAGATCTTATAAGACGACGTAGCCAATTTTTCAAGTTCATCGAGTATATATTAATTGAAGCACAATCAACTGTGGATTTTGGACTGCTCTAAGATTATGGAAATATACCTTTAATACTTCAAGATTTGGCAAGCCAAATTTCGGGATTCGTCTTTGCTCACGTAGTTTATCTATGCTTGTGCAGACTCACCGCTTATTTGACTTACCAACTTTTGAAGTATTTGTGGTATATACTTTGCTCTTATGTGAGCGACATAAAGAAAAAAGGAATAAATTGCCGTTAGTATATAACTTAGTTATTTATAATGGTAAGCAAGTTTATAACGCTCCTCGGAATTTATGGGATTTGTTTACTAATAGCGTAATAGCAAAAAAACTAATGATGGAAGATTATCAGCTAGTAGACTTACAAGCTATGTCAGATAATGAAATCGTTAAGAAAAAGCACATCGGAATGTTAGAATATATACTTAAACATATACATGAACGTGATATGATTCAATTATGGGAGCAATTTTTAGCAAATTTTAATCACGTTATAATGCTTGATAAAGAAAAAGGTTATATTTACCTAAAATCGTTTTTATGGTATACTGATTCAAAGATCTCAAAAAAGCAACAACCGAGATTAGTGCAAGTATTTGATAAATATTTATCACCGCAACACAAGGATAACATTATGAAAACTATAGCAGATGCATATAGAGATGAAGGCGAAGTAAAAGGGGAGTATAATAAGGCAGTAATGATAGCAAAAAAGATGTTCTCTCAAGGTTTCAAAATTCCTGTTATTGCTGAGCTGACTGGTCTAAAAGAAACCCTTATCCGCTCAATTATTGAAAGTAGTTAATTGTGTAGCAGTTTGCTTTATAATTTATATATACCACAAATACTTCAAAAGTTGGTAAGTCAAATAAGCGGTGAGTCTGCACAAGCATAGATAAACTACGTGAGCAAAGACGAATCCCGAAATTTGGCTTATACGAAGATCAACTTCAAAAAGAGTAATCGGTTCATAAGACGAAGAGCGGCAGCAGTTACTTAATACGTGGCTACCTGCATACTTATAGAACATTGTCACCAATTTTTGAAGTTCTATCTGAGTATTTACCAAATCTTGAAGTATTAAAGGTATCCTCTTCAAAAAAAGCAACGTGTTATTGTCATAATTAAATATAATCTTTATAATGTTAGTTATTCAAACTAGCAAAAACATTTATGAAAGAATTTCCGAAAAATTATAATTTTATCGAAAGCGAAAAAAAATGGCAAAAAATTTGGCAAGTAAAGCAAATTTATGCATACAATGAGAATATCGCTAAAGATGAAACATTTGTTGTAGATACGCCTCCCCCGACTGTTTCGGGACAGCTCCATATCGGGCATGTTTATAGCTATACACAGACCGATTTTATAGTACGGTTTCAGCGTATGATGGGAAAAAATATTTTCTATCCTATGGGCTTTGACGATAACGGACTGCCGACTGAGCGACTTGTTGAAAAGCAAAGACAAGTCAAGGCGTATAATATGGGCAGAGAAGAATTCATCAATATTTGTAATGAGGTAGTAGCAAGCGAAGAAGAAAAATTTAGAAGTTTGTTTAATCAAATCGCTTTATCGGTAGACTGGAATTTAGAATATCAAACAATCAGTCCGCTATCTCGTAAAATCTCGCAAATGTCTTTTCTTGATTTAGTAAAAAAAGGCGAGGTTTATCGTAATAATCAGCCAATTTTGTGGGATCCAGTAGATGGTACAGCCCTTGCTCAAGCTGATATTGAGGATAAGGAAAAAACCTCATTCATGAACTATATCACTTTTAAAACTGAAGCAAATGATGAGTTTATTATAGCAACTACACGACCTGAACTATTACCTGCTTGCGTTGCCGTATTCTATCACCCAGACGATAAGCGTTATCAGCATTTAGCAGGAAAGTTTGCCGTTACTCCGCTGTTTAATGTTAAAGTCCCACTTTTAGCCGACCCGTTAGTGCAGCAAGATAAAGGCACAGGGCTTGTTATGTGCTGCACATTTGGTGATCAAACTGATATTATTTGGTGGAAAACGCATAATCTGCCTTTGAATACTATTATTACCAAAAAAGGTACGATAGATTTCCCTCATGAGATCGGAATAGACGGCTTAAAAATAAAAGAAGCAAGAAGCAAGATAATAGATATTTTAAAAGAGCAAGAATTGCTTGTTAAGCAAGAAGAGATTATCCAAACTGTTAAATGTGCTGAGCGTTCAGGTGCACCTCTTGAGGTACTGACTGTGCCACAATGGTTTGTTAAAACTATATCGCATAAAGATGAGCTATTAAAAAGAGCAAACGAACTAAATTGGCATCCTAAAAATATGAAAATTCGTTTAGATAACTGGATTAATGCCATATCTTGGGACTGGTGTATAAGCAGGCAGCGTTATTTTGGCGTGCCATTTCCTGTTTGGTATTCTATAAGAATCGGCGAAGAGGGTAAAATTTTATACGCTGATATTTCGCAATTGCCTGTTGATCCTTTAAAAGATTTGCCTGCTGGCTATAGCAAAGATGAAGTAGAGCCTGACTTAGACGTTATGGATACTTGGGCAACTAGCTCTGTTTCGCCGCAACTTTCAACATGGGGTATTTCTGATGAGTTTGCCGTGAATAAGGATAGGCATGATAACTTATTCCCAATGGATTTAAGACCACAAGCACATGAGATTATTAGAACTTGGGCATTTTATACTATCTTAAAAGCTCATCTACATCAAAATACTCTACCATGGAAAAATATCATGGTAAGTGGTTGGTGCTTGGCTGAAGATCGTAGTAAAATGTCTAAATCTAAAGGGAATGTATTAGTACCGGAAAAATTGCTAGAGCAATATGGTTCTGATGTTATACGTTATTGGTCAGCTAATTCGAAATTAGGAGCTGACACTGCCTATTCAGAGGACGTAATGAAAAATGGCAAAAGACTTGTTAATAAGCTGTGGAATGCTGCTAAATTTGTTTCACAGCATTTTGATAAATTATCTGATGAAGACAAAAAAGCAAATCTTATAGATGTGAAAGAAAAAATTACTCATGAATTTGATCAGTGGATAATTAATAAGCTAGTAGAGCTAGTAAATAATACAACAAACGAGTTGCAAAATTATGAATATGCTAACGCTATGCATTTAACGGAAAAATTTTTCTGGTCAGTATTTTGTGATAATTATTTAGAAATCAGTAAAACACGTGCTTATGATGAAGAAAATAAAAACCCTAGCGGACAATATAGTAGTATATTAACGCTTTATCACGTTATGCAAACCCTACTTAAACTATTTGCACCATTTATGCCACATATTACCGAGGAGTTGTATCAAATATTATATAGTGAAAATTCTATTCACATTAAAGGTAATTGGATTAATTATGGTAATTTAAACTATAAAATAGATGCAAAACAGCCGGAAGGATTGCTTGAGATTTTAGATCATGTTAGAAAATTTAAAGCTGAAAAGAATCTATCCATAAAAGCAGAAGTACAATTGCTTGAAGTTAGCGGCATTGAATTATCCGAAGAATTGACATTAGATTTAAAAAATGTTACATCAGCAAAAGAAATAAAATTCAAACCAACAAATAATGAAATTAAAGTCAGTATTCTCACCTAAAAATATTTTAGGTTCTATTCTCTTGCTTTTTGCCAGTATATTTTTTTATACTCACGTGCTTGAACATGATTGGCATTATAAAGTGCCAACCGATGAAGAAGTAAAAAAATATAAAATTAGTGAGAATACGACTCTCTCACTCTATCAAGTTATGAAAGATACTCATGAGTTGTTAACTAAGCACAATATTAATTATTGGATAGACGGAGGCACCTTACTTGGGGCAGTTCGTCATCAAGGGATAATACCTTATGATGATGATCTTGATATTGGCATAATGCAGGAAGATGAGATAAGGCTACAACAAATATTCCCTGAGTTTCAAAAACTAGGCTATTCTATTTCTCATGATTTAGCTTATGCAATATGTCAAAAAGGCTGTATTGATATTTTTACTTTTCAAAAAGACCAAAATAAATTTATTCATTCTAACTTAAAAACACGCACTCAATATCCTAATGATTTCTTTTATGATCATGAATTATTGCCTTTAAAAAAATATAAATTTGGTGATATAGAAGTTTATGGTCCCTATAACCCAAAGGAAAATTTAAATAGACAATATCCTGAATGGGATAAATATGCGGTGATACATCATCCACACACTTTTCATTTGTTTTTTCTATCAAATATCGAGAGAAAAACTAAATTCATCTTAACGCCGGAATTATTAAAACCGGCTAAAGCACTTAAGCCCTTAAAAAATAGAGTAAACTAACGTTACTAGATGATACTACAAACTAGAATTATTAGAAATAGTAGAGCAATATCATGCAGATATAGGATTATTATTAGATTATTTTGATCAAAAAGGAAACGTTGATTATAACACAGGTCTAACTTTATGTGTTAAATCATCTCTCAAGAAATACTACCTCTTACCGGCAAAGGCTTTAATTTTGCTTAAAAATTTTACAAAAGAATAATTGCATTAAAAATTGCTATAGCTCATAATAGTTAATTTAAATTAATTATTATGAAAAATTATGAGCAGCAAGCTTGAAATAATATTAAACTATTATAATAATATATCAGCTTTTTCAACATGCTTATGGAAAAGTACTACTGCACTTGCAAGGTTTGATTTTGGTAAATTATTTAAAATATGGGGATATGATAAAAATTTTGATAATTTACCCACAACAACAAAAAATTTTGTTTACACAGAACATTTACAAGCACTATTAAGCAGCATAGCAAAAAATAAAAAATATCAAGGTGAAAATATTACCGATAAAAATTGGCAAAATATTTTTAACGAACTAAATAACTATGATCATTTTTTACATATAAAATTACAAAAATTAATAGGAATAGAAAATAAAAATCTTATTGACGCAATTCTAAAATATATAGGAGATATAAAATCACTAGAATTTATTGAGTTACGTAATAAAGTTCAGTTGTTTTTAGAGAATAATTTTGAGCATTACGCAAAATTATTTGAATCAGCAGAAAAAATTTCTAATACGTCATATCCGCTCACTAAAGAATATTTCCTATATTGATATGTTGCTAAGGCAATATTATATAAGCCAAACGTGAATTATGCAGAGGAGTTTAACAAAGAAAAAGAGATACATTTAAATTTTGTAAGGTATATTAGTTCATTAAAGCAAAGTTACTTTAAGCTAGAAAAAGCTAAAGATCAATTTAACGAGGAACATAAAATTAACTCTTGGCTAATAGAAAAATCCAATTCTATTAGCAGCCATTCTGGCAAAATAGCATTGACTTATAGTACTCTTATAACAGGAGTAATATTACTTCGTTCATATGTATTTGATGAAGAAGAACCATTATATGAGCTGTGTGCTTTACCAACTACTATTCTTGCTATATTACAACTTTTATTATCTTTTCCGAGTACCGTATTATCAAGTAAACAAACCAAAATCATTAATTATACTCTGTTTAAGGAATTAGAAAGTAAAACAAACGATAAAAGTCATTTTGAAGATATTAAATTTTTATTTGATAATACTCCTACCTTTTCTGATGATTTGATAAATAATGTAGTTATTTGTTTTAGATATGCAGCAAATCTACTATTACAGCCTATTGATTTATTAAATAATGATACTGTAAATTATTTTATAACATGTACTGCTCTACGTTGGTTATCCGCAGCTGGAGTCGTCGAAGAACAAAGTAAAGTTACGGGCTTTATGCACAATAAGCTACTTGGATTTTTGCACAATAAAATTGTTCCTGCTTTAATTGAAAATAAGTTGTTTTCGTCTGAAGAAATTAAACCTTATTTTTATGTATTGTTTAAACATCTAAAAAAAATGATCTTAATGAGCAGAAATTACAAGCAATATACAAAAGACTTACAGATCAGGATATAGGTTTTAATAATCCTGAATTAAATAATATTAATACTTATAGTAATTGGCAGGATGTGGCTAAATATCTTGCTATGGCTACATTATTAATTGATTATATTTGTTTTTATTTCCGAGACCCAGAAACTATATTCTATGAAGATCCTATGTTTTATGCTTCAGTTTCTATTAAATTCGCAAGGCTTGCTTCATTATTAATATCATCTTACTATGGTAATAAAATTACTCAAGATGTTACTGGAGAGGAGTTAAACAATAACATATTTTTCCAAAATTTTTATTATAATGATGCAGCAAGATTAAATATGGCTATAATCCCTCTAATAATGTTTGAATCGATAAAAGATTTAAAATTTTTAAGTCTTGCAACATTAATAGATGTGCTTACTACTGTTACATCAGATCTAAATGTTGGCAAAGCTATTAGTAATGCCGATCAAATTATTGCAGAACAAACTGCTATTACTATCAATGAAATTAGTAAAACTTTATCTAGCCATGATGCCATATCTTCGAATGATGATATTCAAGTAGACCTATTAGGAGAGTAAATTTTATCACTATACAATAAAAACTTAAATAACTAATTCTAAAATTAATGTTGCTGAAAGATTTTTAATGTTAGACTCAGTATATTAATTATTATTAAATTCAAGGATAAATTATGATTAACTATGATTTAAATACTAATTATACATACTATGTGCTTGAGGGGTTAAGAGCACAAATAGCCCCTATGCATTTAGGCATAAAGATTTTGAAAGAAGCATATGAACGTGAATCATTAGAGGATAATGGTTTTGCTAGAATCATGCATTCTTACTTAACACTTAGCGAGCGTATGACTAGAAAATATGAAAAGCCGGAATTTAATATTCTTGAAACTACTATTGATAACAAAACCTATAAGATCAATGAAAAAGTTATATTGAAAAAGCCTTTTTGTGAGTTACGTCATTTTGAAAAAGTAGGCTTTAAAAGCGTCTTACCTAAATTGTTAATAGTAGCTCCTATGGCAGGTCACCATGCTACCCTACTTCGTTCAACTGTACAGGAATTATTACCATATACGGATGTCTATATTACCGATTGGACGGAAGCAAACTATGTACCGCTTGAAGCAGGTTCTTTTGATATGGATGATTACATTGATTACGTAATGGAATTTATTAATTTTCTAGGACCAAATGTTCATACTATGGCTGTTTGTCAACCGACTGTACCTCTACTTGCTGCTATTAGTTTGATGTCGAAAGATAATAGCCCAAACGTTCCAAGCTCAATGATTTTAATGGGCGGTCCTATTGATGCTAGAAAAAACCCAACAGCAGTAAATGAATTTGCTCTAAGCAAAAGTTTGGAGTGGTTTTGCAAAATGGTTACAATGCAAGTACCACCTAATTATCCTGGTCATGGTAGAAAAGTATATCCAGGATTTTTACAACTTGCAGGTTTTGTAAGCTTAAATCTATTCCGTCATATAGATTCGCATTTGGAATTATGGCAAAATTTATTAAATTGCGATTATCAAAAAGCTGATCATACTATTAAATTTTATGATGAATATTTAGCTGCTATGGATATGCCGGCAGAATTTTACCTACAAACTATCGATGAAGTATTCCAACAATTTTCACTAGCAAGAGGCAAATTAGTTTCAGAGCAACGTCCTATTGATCTAAAAAATATTACTAAATGTGCATTACTTGGTATAGAGGGAGAACTTGACGACATTGCAGCAGTTGGTCAAACCAAAGCTGCTTTAAAGCTTTGTGCCAATATTCCCGAATCAATGAAGAAATATCATTTACAAAAAGGTGCAGGACATTATGGCGTATTTAGCGGCAGTAAGTTTAAACAGTTTATAGTACCTGTTATTAAAAGCTTCATATACGATTTTGACCAAGCTAATTTTAAACAACCTAAAGCTAAAATGGTTTGATAAAACTCTAATAATAGTATGTCATAATGTGATTCGATTGCGGTATCTTAAGGACACGGCTAGTAAGATTCATTTTACTATATTTCTAGTTTGGTCTTCCCATCTCAATAATAGTTGAATCTTTAAAATCAGTATTTATTAAAAAAGGTACGGTAATATAAGCTTGTATTCTATTATTAGCTACTTCTTGTGCTATACTATCATCAATTGGCTCGCTAAAGCTTTTACTATATTTAAGAAACTTCGTAGCAGCTTTTAAATTTACTAAATAACCTGTAGAAGTATAAAAATACCTTTGACTACCAATTTTTTTAAGATAAGGATTATTATAAATTTTATAAAATTTTTGCCTCGGTAGATGCATTAAAAATAAATAGACTAGATCCCAATCACTAGGTAAAGATTTGATTATGGTTGAGAATTTCTTATAAAAATTTTCTTCTAATATAGCATCGTCTTCTAAAATTAAGGCATATGGAATATTTTCTTCAACCATTTTAAGCCAAATTTCTCTATGGCTACAATAACACCCAAATTCACCCGCGGTTAAAGTGCGATTTAATATCTTGCTATTTGCATAATAATTTATATTCTCTGATGGACAAATAATAGTATAATTATTATCTAGTGATAAAAGGGAAGAATTATTCTTTAGATCCAAACCAGTAAACTTTTCTCCTTTCTGATTTGCTATAGATAATGCATAACCATCTACTGCTCTAAATCTTTCATAAGGTAAATTAATATCAATAAATTGTTTATTTATATTATTATATCTATTAGTACTGTGATCTAAATTAATTACAAAAATTTTAATATCTTTTTCGCTAATCGGATTGATTTTTAATTGATAAGTAATATAGAATAAAGAAATTTCATTTGATCCAAACTTACAAAATATTAATAGACAACTGATTATAATAAATAATATAAAAAAATACTTTTTTATGTAATAAATTTTATTTTTCATTTAATAAAGGTAAAAGTTTTTCTTTTAATTTCTCTTTTATTATAGGGTAATTATTTAAAGAATCGGGTACTATTGAGTTATTATATATTTCACAATATTTTTCATCATTTTGATCAACAGAAATAATATAGTTATATAGATCTTCTTCTGAAGCAAAATCTTTAGCAAATATTACTGCCTTAGGATTTACGTCTTTAACATAGCTTTTATCTGCATAATAAATAGGCACCGCTCCAGCTAGATAAGCTTGGAAAGGTTTTTCAGTAACATAGCCTTCATACGTTTTATTTTCATAAGCAATTACAAATTTGCATTCAGATAACCACTCTCTAGTGTTTTCTTTAGGTACTACTCTAGCTTCATTATTTAAGTATTTACCTCCGCTTCTTATTCTTTTATATGATGATAGCTTGTGAAAAAATTTATCTCTTGCAACGCAACCATCAAATTTTTCAGAATCATTTATATGTGCACTAACAAGAAAACAAGCAAAATATGGCTTATTTGGATTGCATTTAGACCTTTCATAATTTGTACTTATTTCGTTAGTAAAATACATATAATATAGAGGTATTCTTATATAATGCGGATGATCTATATAATCAAAACCTATAGCTATATCATAATTATCAGGATTAGGTCTAATAGATTCACCAGTAAAAAATATTTTTATACTATTCTTGTTACTAATTTTTTTCTGACCGAAAACACTCTCAATTATAAGGTCATAATTTTTATGATCTATAACAATTTTTCTTCCACTTTCTTCAATTATTTCTTTTATCATTGGCAGTTCATCTATTGTAAATCCTGACCACATATTGATAAAACTAACTCTTAGAATATTTTCATTTTTTTTGGACTTTAAATTTTCTATACCATATGTGCAGACAAATACTAATAATATTGATATGCAAATTATAAAAAAATTTTTTAACATTTGAATTATCGATTTATTCTTCTATTTGTTGTGGTTGAGAATTTTCTGCTTCTACTTCAATAATTTCGGATTTGGAAGAAACAATTTGATAGCGTTCAAGACTTGCAGGTAGCGTTTTATTTCCTGAATCAATACCCAGTTTTTGTATATTCTTAACTCTTGACATAAAATTACGATTAAAAGAAGCCGCAAACTTATCATAATTAGTAACCATATTATGTAGATTATTGCCAATTTTTTGAGAATAATCTGCTATAGTACCAATAGAGCTTAGTAACTTTCTTACCTCTTCAATGATTATTTTATAATTTTCTGAACGACGATGATCGGTAATTTGAAATTTTGCGAATGAAAGCATATTCATAAGCCCACTAGGTCCTACTGGGAAAATACTACAGCCCCAAGCTTTTTGTAAAAAATTAGGATCAGCTGCAATAACTTTTTCAACGGCTTGTTCAGTGGGTAAAAACATCAAAGTAATGACATTGTTATAATTCTGCTCTTTTTTATTTAAGTCAGCTAAAATATTTTCAGCATAATCTTTATTAGCTAACGATTTTAAATGATAATTCATAGTTTTGCTAAGATTCCCACTATTATCCTGCTCATCAACTAAAAATTTGGAAGCTTTTGAATCAATCACCATCAAATTACCGGAAGGCAGAAAAATAAGTGCATCAGGTCTTAATTTAGTACTATCTGAGGTGGTTAAGCCATATTGCATGATGAAATCTAAATTAGAACGTAATCCTGATGATTTTAAGATATTTTCGAGAGTAATCTCAGCAAGTAGCCCTGCCCCAATAGGCGAAAGTAACGACTGTTTGATTAAGTCCACTGTGCTTTTAGACTGCTCAATATCTTTATTAAGTGTCCCTACCATAGTAATTAAACGCTCAAACTCACTATTAAACTTTTCAGAAGCAGTAGCAATATTTTTCTCAGCTAACTCTCTTGCTGCTGTGTTTTCCATTTTATGGATTTCGATAAGTTGTTTAGATAAATCCTTGCCTAAATCAAATAATGCAGCTTTAGCCGAAGAAAAGGACTCATTGCGTATTTTTTCAGAATCCTTAATAGATTGTTCTTGATACTCTACTCTGCACTTTAGTTGCTCGATTTTCTGTAAGTAAGCTATTTTTTCTTGATTAAGTAGCTGATTATTATTAGTAATTTCCAAATTTTGATCTGTTAAGAATTGTAGCTCTGTTTTTAAAGTTCTAACTTTTATATAAAACCAGATTATTATAACTAGTAAAATAAGTATTATAGTTATGATTACAGGTATTAAATAAGGCATAAAGTGAAGTGTTAAATAAGATTTATTTGTGTGGCTCAATTTTCCCTCTGTCACCCCGTGACTTGTTCACGGGGTCCAGTTAAAAATACTAATAAAATTAGTATTTTTAGTTATTTTTCTGGATCTAGTTCCCAAGCCACGGTATGACACCCAAAGCGTTAAAAACGCAGATACAAGCTACTAGGTGATAAATACTACGCCGGTATGTCTTCAACAGCTGCCTGCTTTTTACTTGTTTTTGCTGTTGGGGTAATAATAGAAGTAATTATTGGCTCTATTAGCCCTTTAACTACATCTTCTGTAATAGTGACACGCTGTTTCTTCAGCTCAGCAACTTTATACATACTATCAAGTAAAAGATGCTCAATTATTGAACGGAGCCCTCTTGCTCCAGTTTTTTTAGCTAAAGCTTTTTCAGCGATAGCTTCTAATGCAGAATCCTCAACTATTAACTCAGCTTCATCAAGCTCAAATTGTTTTTTAAACTGTTTTACTATAGCATTTTTTGGCTTAGTTAAAATTGTAACTAAAGCTTCTTTATCTAAATCATCTAAGGTTGTAACGATTGGTAATCTTCCGATAAATTCAGGAATTAATCCAAATTTTGTTAGATCCTCAATCTCTAAAGATTTAAGAATCTCTCTGTTAATTTTTTCTTTGTCAATATTTACATTTGCTGCAAAACCTATAGAGCTATTATTTGTTCTAGAAGTTATGATGCTATCAATTCCCATAAAAGCACCACCGCAAATAAACAAAATATTTGAGGTATCGAGCTGCACAAAATCTTGCTGTGGATGTTTTCGACCACCTTGCGGAGGAACAGAAGCAACCGTTCCTTCCATAATTTTAAGTAGTGCTTGTTGTACGCCCTCCCCTGATACATCTCTAGTAATTGAAGGGTTTTCAGATTTTCTAGCAATCTTGTCAACTTCATCAATATAGATTATACCTTTTTGTGCTTTAGCCACATTAAACTCGGCAGCCTGAAGTAATCTAAGTAAAATATTTTCAACATCCTCACCAACATAACCAGCTTCCGTTAAAGAGGTAGCATCAGCCATAGTAAAAGGTACGTCTAAAATTTTAGCAAGTGTTTGAGCAAGTAAAGTTTTACCTGAACCGGTAGGACCAATTAACAAAATATTAGATTTATTAAGCTCAACATCATTATTGCCTGATTGGACATATTCAAGCCTTTTATAATGATTATATACCGCTACTGCTAAAATTTTTTTAGCTTGCTCTTGACCAACTACATAATCATTCAAAACTGAACATATTTTTTGCGGAGTTGGAATAGTGGAAGTAATCTGCTTTAACGCAATTTTACTCTCTTCTTCCATTATATCCACGCATAAATTTATACATTCATCGCAAATAAATACTGCAGGACCTGCTATTAACTTTTTCACCTCATGCTGCTTTTTGCTACAGAATGAACAAATTAATTCTTTTTTATTAGCTTCTACTACCATCAATTTTTCTTTTTTTATGTTTATATACTTAGTTGTCTATCATGATGACGTACTTGCATGGCTTAACTCTGTCATCCTGTGGAGGCTTTGTTGCGTGGATCACTTATGTCATTCCTAGCAACGGCGGGAATCCAGAAAAAATTATAAATACAGCAAATTTTTAAAACTAAAAGCTCGATTTCTCTTGCTTTATGCTGGATTCCCGCCGTTGCTAGGAATGACATAAGTGATCCATACAACAACGCCAGCTCGCAATGACGTTTTTGTTACAAAACCCTACCATACATATAGTAATCTTTATGCTCGTTTGCAACTATTTCATATTTTTTAAGTATTCCCTCACGTACAAACCCGCATCTTTCAAGTAAATTAATTGAGCGTAAATTATCTGTAATTACTGTTGCTTGAACTCTGATAATCCCAATATGATCAGCAATTTTTAAAATATTTTTTATAGATTTTAACATTATGCTCTGCCCCCAAAAGCTATAATCCAAATCATAACTGATTTCTGCCTTATGATGTTCTAGATTTATTATATTAAAACCGGCAGTACCAATAAGTTTATTATCACTTTTAAGTGCAATACCCCAGTAAAAACTTCTGTGATTCTTATATAAACTAGACCAATAACGAATTTCTTCCTTAGCTTCCTCTAAAGTTTTTGGTCTATTACTTTCTGTTATATAAATAGCCATTTCAGGCTTATTCATATAATTAAAATAATCTTCAGCATCCACGCCCGTTAACTCTCTTAATATTATATCATCTAAATCAAGCGTAGGAAAGGGGGAGTATAAATATTTTCTATCAATCATAAATATTTTGCAGGGTCTTGTACATTATTCTTTTTAAAAGCATCAAGCCTTATCGTGCAAGCAAGGCAAGTGCCGCAAGATAGATCATCTTCGCTAGGATCATAACATGATATGGTATTTTTATAATCTACTCCAAGCCTAAGCCCTGTTTTAATTATCTGATCTTTAGTCATATCAATCAAAGGAGTATGAATAGTAACTCCGCCTATATTGGTTGCTAGGTTTGCCATTGCTTCAAAAGATTTGATATATTCAGGGCGGCAATCAGGATAATTTGCTGAATCGCTAGTATGTACGCCTATGAAAATATCCTTAGCACCTATTATTTCGGCAAACCCTAATGCGTAACTTAAAAAGATTGTATTACGAGCAGGTACATAGGTAACAGGTACATCTTCAGGTAGCTCTTTCGTATTATGATAATGAGGAACTTTTATATCATCATCAGTAAGAGCAGAACCACCGAAAGCTCTTAAGTCTATATTGACAATTTTATGTTGCTTGACGTTATACTCTTTTACTAGCTCCGTAACTTTCCGTAGTTCAGCATTGTTACGCTGCCCATAGTTAAAACTTATAGCATGAATCTCATAACCTTGCTCTCTCATTATTGCAAGAACAGTAGCAGAATCCGCCCCACCACTAACTAAAATAACCGCTTTTTTCATTGTCTTACCGATAAAGTTAATTTTTGGGCAACTAAAGCATTTAAACTAATTTTTGCTCTAAATGCTTCTAATGCTAAAGCTCTATGTATACGCTTATCTACTCGAATATTAAATTGTCCACTATATTCTTTTCTAGATGGTGCTAAAGGAACAGGTTGATTATGGCTTACATAACTTTCTTTCATTAAAAACCAAGCTTCTTGTAATTCCTGCAATGCCTTTTCAGGTGAATCACCAAAAGCCGATACATTAGGTAATTCTTCAAATTTTGCTAACCAATCTCCATCAATATCTTTAAAAAGCTCTATAGTAAAGCCGTCAAATATATCATTACTTTTCATCTTCTTTACCTTTTTCAAAGTTTAAAAATTGTCGAACTTGATATTCTTTCGCCATATTTCCAACAGTCTGAACAGATAACCTATCACCTCTAGGTGAATACCAAATTTGATGGCTACCTTTTTGTCTATCTTTAATCCAACCACACCCAATCATTAAATTATGAAACTCTGAGAAACTTAACCCTTTAGGATTTTGCTTAGCTTTACTTATAAGTTTTATACGCTGATTCATATTGTAACTATATATAGTTATAAATTGCAAGTCAAATTATTATATTTGTATGCATTATTAAAGCAACAAGTTTTAATTAAATCTATTTTCTATAAATTAACCTTAATTACTCCTAAATATTCTTGACTAAATAGTGATAATAATTTAAAGTCACGCTGTTACTTTGATAACTTATGGCGGGTGTAGCTCAGTTGGTTAGAGCATCAGGTTGTGGTTCTGGGGGTCGCGGGTTCGATTCCCGTCACTCGCCCCATTTTTTATTTTTGTTGCCGCTATTAGCGAGGAACGGAAGAAGTTGTTGGGTGGCTTTTATGTCATTCCCACGAAAGCGGGAATCCAGCATAAAGTGAGATACCTAAGCTTTTTACTTTAAGACTTGTTGAATTTATATTTTTTCTGGATTCCCGCCTTCGCGGGAATGACATAGTAAAGTCGCATTCCCTTTTTTCATATGAACACTAAACTTTTATATAGACTGGCTAAAAACTTAAGATTCTATAAAAAAGATTTGATCATTGTTATAATCTCTCTTCTTAGCGTATCGCTTGCATTATTGCTAATCGGGAATGTTTTCAGGAATTTAGTTGATCAAGGTTTGGTTTTAGATCGCACTGCGGCAGTTGATAAATCCATATTATACATTTGCTTACTTATTGTTATCTTAAGTATTGCTAGTTTTTTCCGTTCGTATTTTATTAATAATGTTGCTGAGAAAGTCTCAAGTCAAATAAGAAAAGAAGTCTATAGCAATCTAATTAATTATGAAATTACTGAATTTGAAGAGCTAAAAATCGGTGATATAATCTCACGTCTTACGAGTGACATAGATCAAATATCTAAGCTCATTGTTAATTTCCTATCTTTTTTTATTCGCAATTCAGTGATGTTAGTCGGTAGCATTATTTTAATGTTTTTTGAAAGTTTTAAACTAGCATCGATAGTAATTATCACTATTCCTTTGCTACTGATTCCTATAATCAAATTTGGTAAACATGTTAAAGCTTTATCCAAAAAAACCTTAGAATCTCAATCACTTTTAGCATCTGATATTAACGAAAGTTTTAGTAATATCAAAACCATCCTTGCTTTTGGTGGTCAGGCAGCTAAAATTACCGAGTTTAATAATCTGCTGCAAGATTATTTGACCTATTCGGCAGCTCGTTTAAAAATTCGTGCTTTATTCTTCGCATTCTCAATGGCTTTTATATTTCTTGGGGTTACGCTGGTTATTTGGATTGGGGCTTTGGATATAGTAAAAGGTAATTTATCCTCCGGTCAAATTATATCATTCATTTATTATGCAATTATTGCCGGCTTTAGTAGTGGTGGTATTTTTGAGTTATTAAGCGAGATGCACTTGCCGCTCGCTGCTTTAGAGCGAATAGTTACCATCATTGATAAATCACCTGTGGTTGGTCATAATAATTATTCAGATTTAAAGCCCGTTAATTCTATATCGTTAGAGTTTAAAAACGTAAATTTTTCCTACCCATCAAGACCTAATTTAAAAATTCTCAATAATATATCTTTTAAAATAGATTCTACCCAGTTTATCGGTATCGTTGGCAGATCAGGCTCAGGTAAAAGTACTTTGATGCAGTTACTATTACGCTTTTATGTCCAAGAAAGCGGTATAATTTTGGTAAATAACCAAGATATTGCTCTTTTAAACCCTAATGAAATCCGTAAATTAATCGCTTATGTTCCGCAGGAGGCTAGTATTTTTTCTGGTACTATTAAATCAAATATTATGTTTGGTAATGACCCTAGCGAAGAGGAAATAACCGAAATAATAAAAATTACCGGTATAGCTGATTTTGTCGATAAAATTCCTGATGGGCTTGATGCCAAAATTGGTGAAAGAGGTGTTAGGCTATCAGGCGGGCAGAAGCAAAGAATAGCCTTAGCAAGGGCTTTACTACGCAAACCGCAAATTCTGCTTCTTGACGAGGCGATGAGTGCTTTAGATAGCGAAAGCGAGCAGAAACTATTAAACTCTATTAGGGATATAATGAAAGGAAGAATTGTTATATCAATCGCCCACCGCATCAGCAGTATAGAATCAGCAGACAATATTTTGATAATAGATAAAGGAGTAGTAGAAGCCGAAGGAACACACGCTCATCTACTAAAAACCTCTGACCTCTACCGCACTATTTATAAGGAAGTGGATTTATTATAAAATAAGTATTAAATTATTGCCCTTATAGAGAATATAAGTTATATATTTTTAAGTAATAGTTAATAAGCAGAAAAGGAAATAACATGAGCTTTGAAAATAAATTAGTGATAATTGTAAATAAAGATATCGAGATTGGAGTCGCTATGAATGCAGTAGCACATAGCTCTCTTGCGGCTGGAGCTTTACTTGGTAAGCCTACTTGTTTCTTACAACCGAATATTGATGCAAGTGGTAATAATTGGCAAATTTCAGGAATGCCTTATATTATTTTACGTGGCAAATCAAGTGAGATAAAAAAAGCTATACTTAATGCAAAAGAGTCTGAAGTTATGCATTTGGCATTTACAGATAGTATGACCGGAGGAACATATTTGGAACAAATAGAAAATATTGCAAAAAAGACAGAAGAAGAACATATTTATTATGCAGCCGTACTTTTTGGAAAATGGGATACGGTTTCTCAAATAACAAAAAAGTTTTCTTTATATAGATAAGGAAACGATTTTATATGACTAATCACCCTCGCATCGGTGTCGGGATTATCCTATTTAATAGTAAAAATGAAATCTTGCTTGGTAAGCGTATTAACTCACACGGTGAATTTACCTATGGTAATCCGGGCGGGCATTTAGAATTTGGTGAAACTTTTGAAGAGTGCATCATTAGAGAAGTTTTAGAAGAGACAAATTTGATCATTAAAGATCCTGAATTTTTAGCCGTCACTAATGATGTTTTTGAAAAAGAGCAAAAACATTACATATCAATTTTCCTTAAAGCTCATTGTTTGAATGAGCATGAATTACAGAATCTAGAACCCCATAAAGTAGAAAGCTGGCAATGGTTTGCTTTAGATAAACTACCTGACAATCTCTTTCTACCTTTAAAAAAATTACTTAATGGTAAGGGTTACAGAAGTGGTTCATACTAAAAAGCATCATAAACAAAATACCTAAGTTAATCTCATCAAAAGCCCTTTTTAAAGCGGTAGCAAAAAATAATATCGCAGGCACTAAATTTTTGCTTGAGCATGGTATTAGTCCAAATGAAACGCATCCAAATGATTCTATTGAATATAAATCTTTACATTGGATTATATCAAAAAACGGTGAACTAATAGAGATAGAAGTAGGTATTGACACACCATTACATATAGCAGCTAAAAATGGTTATACCACTGTTGTGAAAATTCTTCTTGAAAATGGAGCTTTTATAAATGCTAGGGATTATTTTGGCTTTACTCCTTTACATTCAGCAATCATATCATCGTATAAACTCAGTTCTATAAAGCTATTATTAGAATACGGTGCTAGTCTTACTTTAGAAATTATCGATGGTTATTACAGAGGTAAAACACCAGTAGGTTTATTAAAAAAGATAGGAAGTAAAAAAGATAAAAAAGTAGTAGCTTTAAGAGCTTTACTAGAGCTTGAAAAATTATATCGTAATAAAGAACTAGATAAAATTGTTAAAAAAACTTATATTAAAGAACCACATATCAAAGATTTTATAAAATGGAAAATAGAAGCTGAAATACCTAAATTTATTAAAAGTAATATATCTCTTTTAAATAAACATATAAAAAAATTATTTGCTCTTAATAAGTTTTTAAAAAACAATTTAACTTTAGTTAGTAACGAGGAAACAAAACTTTTAGAAGAAAAAATTCATAAATATGTAGGTTATCAAAATTTAGTTGAAACAAAACAACCAATATTTACTTTAAAGCATTTTGCAATATTAAAAATTGTTCAAAATCCTGATGAATGTAGCAAACACTTTCCTGACACATTACCGTCTCCTACTATAGAAATGTTTGGAGAACTTGAACAAGAATATGAAATTAGTCTAAGCGGTCTAAACGATCAAAATGAGGATTTGTATAATTGTTTTAATGACCCATCATTGTGATAAGGTTTATAATAACCGAAGAAGCAATCCAGTTATAAAATGCTAATTTATAGCACCCACCCCACTTTCTCTAGATTACTACCCTCATTACAGTCTGTAGCTTATGACTGTTCGGAATCCACTTCTTAGAAAAATTAGCAGCTACAGTTTTAGCTATATTTATTTGATCTTCTAGCTCTTTTTTGTGTAACTCTAAAAGTTCATCTTTTTCAAAATAATCCAATATTTCTTGCTCTTTTTCTGTTAATTTATATTTTTTCATAACTTGTTTCCGCATATATTTAATATTATGGAATTTTATATGCTGTTTGTCAATCTATAGTTTAATATTTTTCCTTAGCCATCTCTTTTGCCTCCCTCCAAAGCTTCAGTAAAAATTCTATGGATTGTCCTTGTAGGTTTGGCAAATTATGTTTTTTGGTAAGTGTTTTTACTGCCTCCATACGCTTAGCGAATTTTGTACTGGTTTTGTTTAGTGTCTCTTCTACATCAAACTCTAAAAACCTACATAAAGAAATTGCTGTATGGAGCAAATCGCCTATTTCTTCCTGTACTCTTTCTTTAGATTCACCATTCTCGATTGCTTCTTTTACTTCTCTGCATTCATCAATTACCTGTTCTAAAATCATATCATAATTAGACCAATCAAAGCCGTAATCCCGTGCGTCCTTTTCCAAGTTAATTAATTTTTTTAAAGCATTCATAAATTTATAACATTTTCCCCAAATCTATATAATTTTTTTGTATCGAAATATCGTTAAACTCCATATCTATATATCCAAGCTTGCGATAAAAAGCTTCGGCACTTATTCTTGCATGCATTTTTAGAATTTTGATATTTTGGTCTTTTAACCATTTTTCTAAAAGCTGCATCATATATTTACCGAATCCTTTATTTTGACTGGGCTTATCCACCGCAAGCGATCTTAAAGCTGCTTGCGTTTCGTTCAAAAATTCTATATGAGCTGTTGCAACTATCTCTTTTGCCTTATAAAGCACAAAATGATAATGATTAGCAGTTATTGAAGGATGGTTAGAGTCATATTCTACATTTATAGGATCAAAAATTTGTTCCGCTCGTATGCGGTGATATTCCTGCCATTCCTTATCATGGGTGCAACGTGCTAAATATATTTTAGCATTTTCAAACATAATTGTACTTTTAAAAAATTGTTTATGTTATAATATTCTACTTCAAATTACTTTTACTTTAAGGAGTGCTAAATGAATAAAATTATTACACAATTACCGGAAATTAAGTTGGTCGGTATTACAACCCGTACTTCTAACGCAGCTGAATTCAATCCTGATACTGCTAAAATAAAGTCTATGTTGCAAAGATTTTTTGCTGATAACTTACAAGATAAAATTCTGAATAGAAAAAATCCTGGTAAAATTTTTGCAGTTTATACAAATTACGATAGCGATGAAAATGGAGAATATACCTATTTTCTGGGTGAAGAGGTTACTACTTTTGAAAATGTTAGTCAAGGATTTGAAGAGTTAACTATCCCATTACAGAATTATGCAAAATTTACATCAGATCCCGGGCAAATACCGGCAGTGGTTATTGATATGTGGCAAAAGATTTGGCAAATGGATGATACAGCTTTAGGGGGTAAAAGAGCTTATATAACCGATTTCGAAATATATGATGAAAAAAGCCACGACCATAATGAAGCTGTTTTAGATATTTATATTGGTATTAAAAATGAAAATATTTAATAGTTATCGTGATTCGGTTTATATCAAAGATCATGTCAAATCAAAGCATATTATAGCAGGCGAATATTCTTATTACTCAGGCTATTATCATGGTGTGGCATTTGATGAATGCGTTATGTATTTAGATGTAGAAAATAATAACTGTGACGCTGATGAAATTGATAAGCTCATTATTGGCAAATTCTGTTCTATTGCTACCGGTGTTAAATTCATGATGGGAGATTCGAATGTAAAATGTTTGTGGAAGAGGTTTGAAGCAGGTTTATAATAAACCTTATTTCATACGCTTTAATAAATTTTGTTTATTATTCTGCACCATAGAGTCATGAGGATTCAATTTTATTGCTTTATTATATGCTATAAGTGCTAATTCATACTTACCTAATTTTTCTAGTATAATACCTTGACTAAGAAATGCATCAGAGTAATTTGAATTTAACTCAATAGCCTTGTTAACCGATTCTAGAGCTAATGTATATTCCTTTAATATTATTAAAAGGTTAGATTGATTGTAATAAAAAGCGAAGTTGTAAGGATTTAACTCTATTGCTTTATTATATGATTTAAGGGCTTGTTTATATTCTTTTAAATCAACCAAAATATTGCCTTGATTGAAGTAAATATCAGGCTCGTTAGAATCTAATATAACTGCTTTTTTAACCAACTTAAGAGCTTGCATATATTCTCCAAGTTTTTGTAATAATTTACTTTTATTGTTATAAGCATAAGAATCATTAGGGCTTAGCTCTATTGCTTTATCATACAATTGAAGAGCTTGTTTATATTTGCCTAACTCTTCTAATACTACACCTTTATTAGTATAAACTTTAAAATCATTAGGATTTAGTTCAATAGCTTTATTAAAAGCTTCGAGTGCTTCTGTGTATTTACCTGACTTATACAATATTATACCTTTGTTATAATAAATAATATGCTCATTAGGATTTAGTTCAATGGCTTTATTAAAAGCTTCAAGTGCTTGCTCATTTTTATCTAGTTTTTCCAATACTGTTCCTTTGTTAATATAAGTATCAAAATTATTGATATTTAGTTGGATAGCCTTATTATAGGCTTCAAGTGCTTGTTCAAATCTACCTAACTTATATAATATACTTCCTTTTTTGTTATATATTTCCGAATCATTAGGATTTAGTTCAATAGCCTTATTAAAAGCTTCAAGTGCTTGTTCGTTTTTACCTAGCTTATATAATACGCTTCCTTTATTTATATATAAATCTGAATTATTAGGATTTAGTTCAATAGCTTTATCAAAAGCTTCAAGTGCTTGCTTATATTGAGCTGACTTATATAATTCAACTCCTCTATAAAAATAATCTTCAGTCTCTGATGCAAAAACTAAATTGATTTGAAAAATCATTGTTAGTAGGCTGAAAAACAAATATTTATAGTAACCTTTCATAACCGTTTACGCTATTTTTAATATAAAAATACAGTAGTAAAAAACTATTTGCAATTGATTATTAAATAATTTTATGCTATTTAAGCGATTATTTAAAATAAATATATTAAATGTATAATTTTCAATTATAAGATAACTATGAAACTTCTAAAGCTTATCTTCTTAACCTTAATACTCTTATCGCATAATTGTTTCGGGGATATTATACCGACTAATAATTTCAAAGTAATAGAGGAACATGTAAATAAAGCCGATAAAGATACTTTAGTTATTTTTGATGTAGATGATGTATTAGTGATGCCGACCGATGAGTTTGCTTTTAATGCTCCGGTTAGAAAAGAAATATTTAATAAACAGCTACTAAAAGATAAGTATTCCGAAGATGAACTTAAATATTTATTCAGTCCTATGTTTAAGGTTCGTAACGTTAAGCTAGTTGCTACTCAAATGCCTAATCTGATAAAAGATTTAGAGCAACGTAAAATTTGGACGATTGCCTTAACTAAATGGTGGACAGGTAAATACGGCAATATAGATAAAATGGAAGATTTAAGATTTACAGGTTTGAATCAAGTAGGAATTTCTTTTATTAATACTTCACCTTTTAAAGAAGATGGAACCTTTCCGGAATTTGAAAATAAAAACGGGATTCCGATGTTAATATCAGGGGTTATTTTAACAGCTTCTGCAAATAAAGGTTTAGTGCTTAAAGCCGCTCTTGAGAAGTATAATTTGCATTTTAAAAAGATCATTTTTATTGATGATACAATGAAAGAGCTGGAATCGGTTGAAAAAGCTTGCCTAGATATGAATATTGATTTTCAAGGTATTCATTACGGAGCTGCTAAAATAGCACCTTTACCTATCCTTAATAAGGAAAAAGAACAACTACGTTATGAGATACTTAAAAAAGAACATATTTGGCTTTTAGATAAGGAATTAGAGGAAAGAATTAGAAATAAATAAAGAGTTGGAAAAACAAAAAATGAATCAAGTTATAATAATTAATGGTCCTTCTTGTGCAGGCAAGACGACAATAGCTAAAGAAATTTGTAAACAATCTAATAATAAATTTGTTCATTTACAAATTGATAAAGCCGGAGCATTCTACAGTACAATTTTTCCTCAAGGATTCAAGTTTGCAGAAAATGAAGTTGGTACTGAAAACAATGATGATGGATTAAAAGGTCTTTTTAACAATAATAGATTAGCAAGACGAAAAATTGTTGCATTAATATTGCTTACAACTGCAAAAGCATTATTAGATAAAAATTTTAATATTGTAATTGATACGGCACTAGATGGTCCTGACGCCCAAGAACTTGCTAAATTTTATCTTGAATATCTGAACGGCTACAAGATAACCTTTTTAGGAATTTTTTGTCCGGTTGAAGAGCGATTAAAAAGATTAAAAACTAGAACTGACAACCTCTTCTTAACGGAAGATTTTATAAGATTACAGAATGGGCAATATGATGTTTTTGAATCTTGTAAAAATTTCTATAATATTTGGTTTGATAGCTCAAAGTTAGGAGCTATAGAAATTGCTTCTAAAACATTATCTATTTAGCAAAAATTCTATGGCCACCATTATCTACTTAATAGGAAAGCCCGGAACGGGTATACCGCAGATACTTCAAAAGTTGGTAGGTCAAATAAGCGGTGAGCCTGCACAGCGTATATTAATACGTGAGCACAGGCGAATCCCGAAATTTGACTTGCCAAATCTTGAAGTATCAAAGGTATAAATATACTATAGCGAAAGAGCTCAGCAAAAACGGATATATTATATGTGATAATCAGTTGATTAATAATCCTATTTTTGCTTTGCTTGAGTATTATGGATTTAAAGAGATTCCTGAATTTGCTTGGGAAATAATTAGGAAAATTCGGGATAATATTTTTGAATTTATTTCTTGCGAACATAGCAATAATTATGTGCTAACTAATGTACTCGGTGAAATTGAACGAGATCACAAGCTCTTTAAACAAGTAGAGAATATGGCTTTGCAACGTGATTCGCTTTTCGTGCCGGTAAAACTACTTATCTCAAAAGAAGAAAATAAAATACGTGTGGCAAATCCTGAAAGAGCTTTGCGTTATAAATCTCTACGAATTGAAGAGGGGATAGAGTTAATTAATATCTCACATACTAATTTATTAGAACTGAACGTAAGCGATCTGTCTGCTTCGAGTGCAGCAGAAAAAATTTTAGAACATGTTTTAAAACTTCTATAGTAAATTGAATTAAACTTCGTATTTTATTATTAGTCGGTCTACTTATTATTATAGGCTCTACCCTCACGTCTGTCACCAAATTCAACTGAACTTATGTATACAACAAATTTTATTTCATGAGATTTAATAAAGTTTGTTTATCCTTTTGTAAAACTGGATTTTTAGGGTCTAACTGAAGAGCTTTATTAAAACTTTCAAGAGCTAATTCATATTTCTTTGCTTCTGCTAATGAAATGCCTTTATTTCTATAAGCCTCAATATAGTTAGGATTTAATTCAATTGCTTTATTAAATGACTTTAAAGCTAAATCATATTTACCGGACATACTTGAAGAAATACCTTTATAAACGTATGTCTCCGGATTATTAGGATTTATTTTTATAGCTTTATTACACTCTTCAATTGCTTGCTCATATTTACCTAATTCATTAAATAAGTTTGCTTTATTATGATATGCAACCAAATAACTAGGGTCTAACTCAATTGCTTTGTTATAAACCTTAAGTGCTTGTTCATATTTTCCTATTTTATTTAACACGTTCCCTTTGTTAAGATATGCTTTTAAATCGTCAGGATTTACCTTAATAGCCGTATCATATTCTTCAAGAGCTAATTCATTTTTGCCTAGGTCTTCTAATATAATACCTTTGTTATTATGTGCATCTGAATCATTAGGGTCTAATTTAATAGATTTGTTATAAGCTTCTAAAGCTAATTCGTATCTACCTAAATTATATAAATTAACTCCGTCATTATAATAATCTATAGATGTTTTAGCTTTATTTTCTAATGCCCAAGCTGTATTAAACTTACATATTATTAATAAACTTAAAAATATAAAATCTTGTATTTATTCAACTTTTTAGTCTCTTTATTTAATTATTTTTATTTTTAACAATAAAATTATGACTTTATCTTTATTAATTAGTACTTATTTTTAAAAATAACAATTTACTCTTTTCTGTTTACACCCATATCCAAGGCTTACTTGGATTTGCTAAAACTCCTTGTTTTATGTCTTTTACTGCATATATTCTTGTGAAATAACGATCTTTTCCATCCCATTTAGAGGTATATTTATCTCTCTTATGTAAAACCATTTTATTATTCAATATAACAATATCCCCAGGGTTAACGTATATATGGTTCTGAATTGATTTCTGATCTACAATCTCTCTAATTCTATTTAAAAAATCTTGTGCCTTTTGCGTTTCAGCTATAACGTCCATTTTTATTCTACTATAATATCCTGTAGAATGTTCTACTAATAAAGGCATATTATTGATCGATATTTTATGCAAAAAAGAGTCTGCACTCATAACGGTAAATTCTTTGCTTAGCCCTACTAAAATATCATCATAGCTTAATTGGTTTAATATATCTTTAAGGCTGATATAAACTATAGGTAAGTTCTCATGCCCTTTATGAACAATGCCAAAAATCAAATAATCAACTATAGGCGATAAGTTATTAGCTTTTTCAAGCATTGGTCTATACGCAGCGTCAACATGCCAATCTAAATCATTAAAAGGTGACTGAGAGCTGCGTTCATTATGAGAATTATACCGAGGTGCTACTGCCCTGATAATATTTTTATCTTCATCTTTATATAATATAGGTAAACTATCTATTGCACTTATTATTCCATACATATGACAAATTAAATCTTCTATTCCTGTAACTTCTACTTCACCGTTATAAGGAGTTAAAACATTATAATTCTGCTTACTAGCATTTTTTATATGTATAATTTCTGCACCGCTATTTATTGTATCCTTAATTTCTTTGATATAATCCGGATATGTTTTTTCTAAAAAATTTTTAAAAAACATACTAGTCTGATGAGGATTATCAGAAAGATTATTTAAAATATCATTATATTTAATATCAAAATTTTTAAGATAAATTTCTTTCCTCATAATTTATCTTAAAACTTTCTTATTACTGAATTCCAATTTTTTGAAGCATTAGTAATACCAAAAGGATCTACATATTTTGTATCGACTAAATATAAATCTTTTTTCTCTCTCAACCAGTTAGTTAACTTAACAATTTTATTATTTAAATTTTCTAATTTTTCTATGCAAGCTTTTTCTTCTAGAGTTTTCCTCCAAATATCATAGCACGCATTATTATAGTCAATATTAGTATCCTCAACAATAAAGTAATCACCGGTTTCAAATATGTTATTATGAAAATAATCTAAAATACCTGTAGTATTAATATGAGCATCTTCTATTAAAAGTAGCGGATGAATTATTTCAGATATTTTTTCTTTGGGAAAAATTTCTTCTACTTTATTAGAATCACCTTGTAAAAATTCAATTCTATCATCAAATTTTACGCTTGGATCTATACTATCAAAATCAATATCTATACTAATTACTTTCCCCTTTTCTACAGATAAACTTTGTATATCAGCTAACCATAAAGCTGAAGCTCCTTTAAAACTTCCAAATTCAATAATAGTTTTAGGCTTTAATTCCTGAATTAAATTTTGAGTGGTCACAATTTGAAAAGGGCTTTTTTGCATCGGGATATTTTTCCAACTAGTATCACAACTATTTGCTGCAATAGAATGCCAAAACGATTCATCTAGATCACTTTTTATAACTCTATTATTTATCGATACAAATCTCTTCTTCTCTTTTTGATTGATCGCACCATTTAATAAGCTTAACATATTTTTCAACTATAAATTACATATGGATATGGTAATAAACACTTTTGACTCTAAAGTCAATAAGTTTTTTAAACCTTAAATTGAAAAATTATAAATTAATTATTATTACAGAACATTGATAATAGTTGAGTTTTTACAAAAAAGCTATATATTAATTCTTTTTTAAAAAATTAATGTTAGTAAAATTATGTATAAGACAAATAAGATTAAGAAAATTTATTCCTCCAATGTAAAAATTATTTCAGAAAAAGCTAAAGCTAACATATCTGAGTATGCACATTTATTATTAAATTTTGAAACATGTTGTAATGATATTTTATATGTAGAAAATGCTGATGCAGCAGTGGAAATAGTTAATTTTGTTATTAACCATAATAAAGGGGATGTAACGACCACTAAAAATATTATGACAAAGCTATTTGATAGTTATAAATATCATGAATATAGTAAAAATGCATTACTTAAAAAGTATAATATTGAGCGTAATAAAACGACTCATTTAAAATATAAAATAGGTGATAAAACTCAAATATATAAGATAAATAATAGCAATAAAGATATAAATGTAGATGCTTTTTCAAAAGCTATGGCATATGTCTCTGCTATACATGCCGCTACAATGAATAATAATTTAGCAATGGCAGATGAGCTTATAAAATATCTACTACAAAATACTGCAAAATTTCTAGATAAATTGCAAACTACTAATAAATTACAATATGAAAAATGTACTCAAGCTATTGCAGCAATAATTACCATGTTTTTAAAGCCTGAATTTCAAATAGAAATTATTATAGATTTTAAAAAATACTGGCTACATGATTTTAATGCATTGTCTAACTTCTCTAAAATATTAGTAGATAATAATTATTATAACAAAACCATAGAATTACTAACTGAGAAACCACTTCCTAATGATAAGTCAGACCCTGATCTTACTAATTGCTACTCTAACCTTGCTCTAGCATATTATAAACTTGGAAATTATACAGAAGCTGAAAAATATTATTTAAAGGCTCTTGAGAATTGTAAAGATGAGGATGTAATTTGTAACTTAATATCAATTTTTACTCATCAAGACAAAATTGATAAAATAAATGAATTTGTAGGAAAATTACCTAATGGATACTTAAAAAAAATACTTTTGATGAACTTTAAAACTTCTTTAATTACAGATGAAGAATTAAAATCAATTAATCCTGATGCGTTATCTCCATATTGTAAAGAAAAATATGAAGCCTTAAAATACATCGCTTATATTAATAAGCATAATAAAATAATGGATTTAAAAATAAAAAATGACTTTATTAAATTTTTACATAATTATTTAGATTATAAGCATGCTTTTACATTAGCAATTTATGCTAATGAATACGAAACAGCACATATTATTTTTAATAAAATACCTACTGAACAAGTAGCTAATAGTAAAACTTTAAAGCAATATAACTTACTCGTTAATAATTATTTGAGTTTAAAAAAGATTCTAAAATTTATAGAAGAATCTAAATTCTCTGATAAAGAAGCTATTGAGGTACTTAACACTAGTAGTACTTGTTTACTTGCGGATAAAAAACCTAGCGAAGCTGCTGAAACTATTAAAAAAGCCTTAGAATATAACCCTCATAATGAAGAAACATTAGAAATAGGAGTAGCTACTTCCTTATTAAATAAAGATACAGAAACAGCCAAGGAGTATGCTAATAAACTAAGCCAAGAAAAACAAGAAGAAATTATCGTAAGCTATTCTTTAGACGAGAACCCAGCAGAAGATATAGAGCAGCTTGTTGAGCAGCACGATCCAAAGAAGATCCATGAACATTATCAGCTATTAAAGAAAGAAGCGTTTTATAAAGCTAGCCAAAACATTATTAAAAATGATGTTATAATATGGTATATTGATAAAGATATTATAAAAAGCACAGATACAACTTTTATAGGAAAATATAAAGGGCTAGATTGTTATGCGAAAATTTCTAAAAATCTTCAATTAGATAATAATATAGATTCCTACGAAAACGCTCTAAAAAAAGGTATATTACACCATAGTAAAGGTGGAACTGGTGTTAAGTTTATAAGAAATAATGCCGTTGAGCTAAAAGGACCGGAGGGAGATCGATTATTTACAAATATTCTACATGCAAATGATAATGGGAAACTGTTAATAGATTTTGATCATAAGGGTAATCATAACGAGGCTGATAGATTTTTTAGAAGCCACCATTTAGAATATAGTAACGACAAATACCTAGAACTTAGTGGCAATCACCCAGAATTATATTCTGAATAAATTTAGAGTTTAAACGTAGATTGAAAGTCGTCATTGCGAGAAGTATAGCGACGTGGCAATTCAAAAAATAATAAAAAATACTAATTTTATTAGTATTTTTAACTGGCTCTAGTTCATAAATCACGGGATGACAGGGGAGAATGATCTACACAGGCAATGCCTGCCGTGGCTTGACCGCGGCATCCAGAAAACAATAAAAAATACTATAGGTTAGCATTTTTTATACTTCAGCATTTTCGACGCTCATTAATGCGGCTAAGACAAGCTCATAGTCATAATTAGTAATAGCCTCTATTAAATCAGAATTTAGCTTATTACTCAACTCGGCTATTTCTTGCAAGCTAAATTTGCTTAAAGCCAACTCTAGCAATTTTGGATGATTCAAAAGCGGTTTATCATAAACAATTTCTTTTACTGACCATGTTAGCTTCTTTATCAGTTTGTTCAAGTATAAACCCCTCAATTTCATCTTCTATATCTAAAAGCTTACCTTTTGTAATTTTTCCAGTTTTAAGCTCTGTTATACTAGTTATTATTTTTTCTATGAGAGATATATTTGTTAAATTTGCTACCCTATCTATTATTTTGTTCATGACGTTTTGCATTATAGCTTTATTGTTTGAGCTAATAGTATTGTCATCATCTAACCTAGCCGTTATATCCATCGCTATTTTGTTGAATAAAACAAGCCTTTCTTTACATGAATGATTGTTTATTATAGTTTGCTCTTCTAATACTTTATCAAGTATACCTGCTAAATCGATTAACATATCATTAGTAATTTGATCTCTATTTATAACCTCTTTTATACTTTCACTTATTGGATGCGTATATAAATCAGCGGTGTTTTCTACTAGCTTTTGTATCTCAAGCATTTTTTGTAATACTTTGTAAAGATTTTCTTCGTTGACAATAAAGTTGGTTTGAATCTCATCTTGCTTATTTAATTCCGTGGATGGACTGTTTTGTTTATCACTCTTTTGAGTTAATAAATCACATATATTTTTAAAACCTTTTTCCTTAGCTATGCTTAATGCTGTATGACCTTTAAAGAATCCATCTTTAACAACACTGTCAATAGCTTGCACCGACATTTTAAGAATTAATACCTCACAAACTTTTTCTAAGCCATTACCTGCAGCCAAAGTTAAAGCTGTTTCACCGTATTTAGTAATCTGATTAATAGTATGTGGCGACATTTTAAGAATAAGAGATTCACAAATCTTTTCTAAGCCGTTACCTGCAGCCAAAGTCAAAGCTGTTTCACCGTATTTAGTAACCTGATTAATAGCCTGTGGCGACATTTTAGAAATTAATGCTTCACAAACCTTTTCTAAGCGTTTACTTGCAGCCAAAGTTAAAGCTGTACCGCCGTTATTAGTAACCTGATTAATAACCTGTGGCGACATTTTAGAAATTAATGCTTCACAAACCTTTTCTAAGCCTTTACTTGTAGCCAAGGTTAAAGCTGTACCGCCGTTATTAGTAACCTGATTA